>JBAMJV010001339.1:0-31121 GCA_037951105.1 Echinarachnius parma | reverse complement strand
TATCGCGAGATCCTGCATTCTGAACGCTCTATTCAATTTTAACAAAGGAGGCGTTATTCGCCATTCCTGTCCAGAGGGGGCAGAAGACTCCCTATTGTCCGCAGAACCATAAAAAACGGGGAGATTAAAAGCTAACGGTACCCCGTTCTTTGCCGTTCCGCTTTCTATCCTTTCATTCTGCGCGAGAACGGCGAAGATCGGGGGATTAAAAAGATAACGGTAATACGCTTTCTAGACCATGTTGAGACCCTGTTCAACGCGGATCTTTTTATATTGAAAGTTAATCCCCCGATCTTTGCCGTTCTGCATATCTTTTATCCCCTTCTATACCGACTCGGGTATGAACTCGCACTATAGAAATAGTGGTATCATCCCATTTTGTGAAATATCGGAACTAATTTTGTCTCATTGGTCGTCCGACAAAGTTATCAAACATACGCAAATTCATTGATGCTTTCGTTTTAACTAATAATTATTACTAACGAAGTTAGCTTATTTTATGCATCATTTTGGTGTAATATCGGAACTACCTATGACTCTTTTATCGTCCGACAAAGTTATCAAACATATACGCAAATACATTGATGCTTTCATTATGTGTGAGATCTGCAAAACGGCGAAGATCGCGGGGATTAAAAAGATAACGGTTACGCTTTACATTCGGCGTATTTTCTCGTAGTTGTTATCGTAACTTTGTCCGCTAATTTTGAGAAGATATTCGACGGCTTTCCAGATTAGTTTGGCATTGCTTTTATCGTAAAATCATTTTGATAATGCATGCTTTTATTTTGTAATGATGAAAACGACATTTCATATTTATTTGGCATCATTTTCTCGTATCGCAATTATCAATATTTTGTCCGCTAATTTTGAGAAGAAAATAACGATGCTCCGATGTTTTATTGTCAATAATTTTGAAAATGCGTGCTCTTATTTTGCGATGATAAAAACGATGCTGCAGATTTATTCGGCATCAAAATTTCCTCGTAGCGCATGTCGTTATGCCCGCTAATGTTGAGACGATATTTAACGGCATTTATTTTGATTCATGTATATCGTCTGTCGGACTTGTACACTTACCGTTATTACGCCGACTATTTTATTGACTAATATTCGTAACGTTTTCGTTTATTTTGAGAACGTAAACGATATAATTACGGCATTTATTTAGACCCCTGTATCGTCAGTGGGACTTATTAAATAAGCATATTTACGATGATAATTTTATTGAATAATATTCGAAACGTTTTCGCTTCATTTTGAGAACGCAAACGGTAAATTCACGGCATTTATTTCTACTCATGTATCGTCTGTCGGACTTATAAAATAAGCATACTTATACGGTGATTATCCTACATTGACTCATATTCGTAACGTATTAAAGTTTCTATGATTTTGGCATCACTTTCGTAACTCATGAATTAATGCGCTCTCTAAATCCCACTGGGGGGGGGGGGCCAAAATGGCCCCCCCCTGTCGTTTTTTTCGACGTGCATCTAGACCGTTTGGAATTTCACGTTCAAACTTCAGGACTATTTTCTCTCAAGTCTCCCGCATGTTTTGATATATAATTCACCCCGGTTGGACATGTAGAACCGATTTTAGAGGTCGATAATTGCTCGACCGTCACAAAAAAATGTAATTTTTGTACAGGTTTCTATGTAATTCCTATATCCGATGCCATGTAAACTCCAAATTTGTTATAATTGTTACTTTGAATTATAATTTGGATTATTTCTTTGTTATTAGTTGAATTCATACACTTCAGAGATAAATTCTTCTTAAAAAAAACAAAACAAAAACAATAAAATACATCAGAATGAAAACAATGTGGGTAAATCCGGGAATACTAATTTGCATATTTATGCAAATAAGTGATATATTTTATCACCATAAAAAACATGGATATGATGAATAACATCATTTGAAAGTATTTTTACATTAAACCTGAAGAAATCCTTTAATTTCTCTTGATTTTAGATGAAAATCCCAATTTTCCCCCAAATTCGTCATAAATTTGCATACCGTAAATACCGGCGCAATCGCCGCATACTTTTTCCTCGAAAAAAACCTGCAAAGTCGGGATGCAGCGTGTACGCGGAGATAGTCAAAATGTCACTCTTGACTGACCTCCAAACAACACATTTCAGCAGGTGTGGGACTATTGGTTGTATTGCACTGTATTGTATTGGGTGATACAACATTATTTAGCCAAATTGTCTACGTTTACCCTGGCCTAGAATGGTTTCTCACCTTTTTTTGCCGATATTTGCTGAATCCGATACGTTTTTAACTTTACGAAACTTTACTTTATGGATGCAGTGCATGCATGATCGCATGATAAAGATAATGTATACTACTACATGGTTTTGGCAAAGACAGCAGAGCGCCGCGTGGTACGCGTGCTAAGCATAGTGCTAAGGCGTGCTCGCGAACTACGCAATTGACTCGATGTAAAAAACGTTTACGTACGTAAATATTTGTACATGTACATGCGTAGCCAGCTGCCCTGATAATCTCGTAAGTGCTGGCATTCTCGTAATACATGTAGCGCTAGAGTTCTCATTCCTATTCAGGAAAACTATATTTTTGCTCGAAGCTAAGGTAATTCTGAATATTTTGTAACTATATTTTCGTAAATATTGTTAAAGAAATATATCAAGATGAGAAAAAAAATTCCTGCTTTTTTTGTCGCCAGTTTTCCTATCGCAATTTTCTCACACTTTTTTTTTTCAATTTCAATGCTCAAAGTCGGCATGCGGCGTTTACGCGGATGCGGCGATTGCGCCGGTATTTACGGTATTCAAAATTTTAATTAATTATTAAAAAAAATAATAATTGTCCAATTTGTTTTTTCTTTCAAATTCTTATTCTATTTTACTTGTTGTACGTATGTGCCAATTTTCAAGTCGATCGGTCCATTCGTTGCAGAGATTGGAGGAGGGGCCAAAACGCCCCCCCCCCCCCCCCCCAGTGGACTCAAGTGACCAAAATAACACAGTGGGATTAGGGTTAACCTGTGCCGTAAAGACCGGAAATACCAAAAACGAGCCTTCGTTGTCTATGAAGAAAACACTGTAGAATCAACGCCTTCCGCCAAACTGTACATCAATCGACAAACCCATTGTCTTCATCTGTTCGGTCAATGATGTTATGGCTCGTGCCCATTGAGATGACATATCACTAGTGTCCAGGCGAAAATCGTCTAGGCTCTCTAGTCCAGAGACGTCCGATAAATCTCGGTTGCATGGTTTGGAGTGGACACTTGGTAGTGTTTGTCTTGCTCGGTGACCATGTTAGAGTGATCTCTGATGTACAGTGCAGCGAATGGCGTTGATTCTATAGTGTCTTCTTCATAGACGGCGAAGGCTCCTTTTTGGTTTCTACGGCACAGGTCATCTACCCTGGTGGTCAATCGTGGACGTCCTAGATATTCCCGTGGCTTTAATTGACCCTCCTCTCGATGACGTCTGAGGATTTTACAGACCGTTGACACCCCCTTCCTGGTAGAGTACAAGCTTTGTTTGGCGTGTAGCCACTGGTGTTAGACGAAACATGGCCTAGAGAGCCTCTGTGCCAATTCTGGTTGAAAATCGTACAGCCAATTCTGAGAAATGACACATGGTAATGATGACTTGTTGGACATACGCTTTGAAGAGGGAAATGGGCCATTCATCAAAGTTCAAAACAAAAGGCTTGATTAATTATTGGAAGTTCATGCAACCATGTATTGTACAGTGGTAGTTTGGGAACATCATATCTTTAGTCTAAAATTATTCATTAGGCGCAAAAAAATGGAAAAGGAATGAAGTTAGATCTATACAAAATTATTCCCACTTTATGACCAATAGTGTATTATAATGACCACCTTTTTGGAGTAAATACAGCGCATTGTACTTTATCCTGCAAGATATTAATGTATTGGCTTAATGGACTCTTCAATATTTACCATGACTTGGGCCCGGGCTGCTTTCTCCTCTCGGATTTGTTTCCCTGCATGAACAAAATCAATAACAAATACCTTGCATTATATCATACATTTTTGACAGTTATTTATTATGAAGAATCAATCAAATAAACAAATCCATGAACATGTAAAAGTATTTTAATTAGCTACATTAAGAGGGGGGGGGGGGGGGGGGGTTGTTTAGTGAATGATAAAAGTAAAACTAAACTAGTGGGATTGAATTAACTTGTACGGAAATACGGTTACAACAAAGAAAGTATACAAGAGTAAACAACGGAGAAAATGAAAAGGATGGAGAAAACATGGAGAGAAAAAAAAACATGGCAAAATGAAAGATAAAATACAATGGAAACATAATAAAAAGATGACTATATACTCAGTCAGTGAATGACTGAATTAATTGAGGGATTGCTACTGATAGACATAACCAATGTGCACTGACTTGTTTGTAAATTATATGATATTAGTGTACATATTATAAGATAGTCAAATGTAAGGATTTAATATGTTGAAATGATGATTTAACAGAACAAAAAGCAGAATAACGAGACAAATTCATGTTTTTCGATATTAAAAAAACTTATCATAGATTATAAATTAATGCTCTTTCGTCACTTTTGTTAATGGATGCTCCTTTTTAAATTATATTTGACAGGATTTGGCGATCACGTGCTTGAAAATGTAATTGAATGACCATTAGTTTCAGTTAATCAAATAATGATCGCAATCGTCAGTCAATTTAGTGCTAAATTGAACGATCAAAATGTTAGACTGCTTTTCTGACGAATTTTAATTTAAAATTTAATGATGAGTTATCAGAAATAAATTCTTGGTTAATTTCTAATATTTGATTTGATATTTGATTAAGGTGATCGATTATGATACATTCGTCGTTTATTTGAATAATTATATCGATCGTTGTTCATCTTTCATAATTTTTAGGTGTAACCATGACAAGTAAATTAACCTTGTAGGAACACATTGATCATGTCATCTGCACTAAAATGTTGAAAGGTATTGGCATTTTTAATAAACTCAAACATTTTCCTAAGAATATTTTAATCATGATTTATAATGGCATAGTATATCCTTATTTTTATTACTGCAATCTTGCCTAGGGATCTACAACTAATTACACAATGACTTGATTAATTCAGTTACAAAAAAGAGCCATTAGAATAGTTTTACATGTTGATTATTTTGCTCATATTAAACCTTTATTTTGAAAACTGAAATTGTTAACTGTTTTTAATAGATGTTTGTAATTACAATTTAGCAATATTGATGTATTTATTTATTTATTTATTTTTGTTATACTCAAAGGTCTTTCGAGTAAACTTTCTCTTCAAGCTAAACAACAGTACTGGGAAAGGCACCACACAAAAAAAAAATGCTTTCCATAACTACCACATAAAAGAATATATCATAACTTAGAAGTTAATGTAAAGATGTGGACAAAACAGCTTTGAAATTGATTAATTGAGCATTAATTGGTTCCAAAATAAAACGAGCGTTGTCAAAGCGGAACCACGTATACGCTACGTACAATATACTTTGCGGGCTTGGCGATGCAGCGCGGACAGGCCGTGGTGGATTCAAGCCAAATTACATGGGCAGCCATTGGATTTCTTCCAATATTTGTTTTTAATATTGTTTTTAATTGAACAGTATAATTAGATTTAGAATCTAGATTTTGTATTCGGTCGTGTATTTTTGGGGGTCTTAGTGTTTTTAAGGAATTATAATTATCCCCAGTTCCCCACATATGTATACATTTTTAATTGAACAGTATAATTAGATTTAGAATCAAGATTTTGTACTCGTTCGTGTATTTTTTTTCGGTCTTGGTGTTTTTAAGGTATTATAATTATCCCAACATATGTATACATTTTTTAAAAATATTATACCGTCCTGGGGTAGCATTCATAAAGCCAATGGCTTTCCTAGCTGCCTCCATATTCTCATAAATTATTTTGATGTATTCTTAATGTGTTGCAATTTATGTTTCAATGTAAATTCTAATCTTTGTTTTATATTGTATATGTTTATATGATGAATGAAATGAAGAACAATTTAAATTTCAATTTCAATTTATTTTATAAAATTAAATTATCGTTATACAATAGTATTCCTCCTACTAATTATTAAATCTCATCATCTTGTAAGAATATAATAATGAACTTAGAATGTGTATGAAAACGTTCTAACCCGAGGGCTGAGGGATGTCAGGAACCGCCATCTTGGATTTAAGTTGGTTGCCTTGTTATTGATGAATTGTGAATGAGTATAATCATGAATTATGTTGTCCGCAAAAACCTTTTTATAGTAGTACGAACCATTAGAATCTTAGTGTATTGTCAGTTTGTATGGGTAAATTACAACAGATTATACAAAGGTCATCAGTGTGGCTGATTCCGTACTTGCCGTATCACGTTGCTGATATTTCGGTAACAATAACCTGCAAACATGTAAACAATTATTTTTATATTTATACCTTGATTGGTTTGTAGCGACTTGTCCCTGGATAGTTAGATTGGCTCCCGCATGCACCGTGACGTTGCTTACATTGACCCGACAATCAGACTGTGAAATGTGTGAAGGATGATCTGCATGAAAAAGAAAATCATATAGAAAAGAAGTTATTTTAAGATGTGTAATTATTACATCGGGCTTGATTTGTTAATTTAGGTGTAAGCGGTTTTTTAAGGTAAAGAATCTGGCATCGAAGTTCGCGCATCCGTTTTCCCATTTATTTGTACACGCATTTAAAAGGCTACTGCAGCTGTCTTCACTGTCATTTTAGAGGCATTTTCATGCACGCTTAAAATTTAAAAGGGTTCAAAGTTCGCGCATTTATCATGTTTATAACGTATAGTATGCATACGCAATGGTGTTAAGCTGTGTGCATGCTGGTAAGTTAGCTGCGCGAAAATAACTGCGCTAACTTGAATGCCGCGCGAACTTAGATGCCCAGACCAATAATCGATTTAGGTGACACGTACTGAAATTACGATATGATGATATCGACTTTCTAATGTGCAATATGATGTTAGAAAATTTTATTTGCCAAAGTTTTGTATGAAATCGTATCTACAACTCATGTTCTTTCTGAATATGAAATAATATTTGGGTGTATCCTTAAGTTTAAATAAGTTATGGGTGAAAAAAGGCCAAGTTGTAACCATAATAAATGTGAACTTTTTAGCGCGCGCATGCATCTGTATCTTTGAAGCGCTCGTATTCATTCATAATGCGTCTACAATTACTGCTGTGTTGAGGGTGTTGAGGGTGCATCAGAGTCCAGAGTAATGAAACAAAAAAACATAGTCGCTGATCCGCGCGCACGTGCAATTTGATTTGAACTGTTCAAACTAATCTGCATCTTATGTTATTATAGTGCGACACAAATTATAAATTTGGGAAAAATTCAAATTTGTAAACGTTTAAAATTGTCTGAAACCAAAACCTGCACCATAACATTACAAACTATAGTTACAACTCCACCATGCTCGAAAGGTATACGTAATTACAAACGAGAGCTGTTAAAACACGACAGGGCGCTCTCTAAAACCGTATTTGATTAAACCATTTTTTATTGAAATAATGATTCAATACAGCTTGTCCCAGAAAAAGATACAACGGCACTTTTGGCAACGATAACTTTAAAGATATTAGATCAATCAGAATGATATTTCAGGATATGAAACTATAACATATTACCTACATATTGCAGAAAACCCTATTTGATTTGCTTCAGTGGTCATGGAGAATGAGGATCTTTTGTCAATCACGTCAGATGTCCCTTCCCTCCAGATTTTGTAAGGAGACGTGTTGTCCATTGACAACGGGACTTTCTGCAACGATTACTTTAAAATAGTAAATAAATCAGAATAATATTTCAGGGTATGAAACTATAACTTATTACGTACATCTTGCAGAAAATCCTATTCGATTTGCTTCAGTGGTCATGGAGAATGAGGATCTTTTGTCAATCATGTCATGTGTCCATTTTCGTTCATAACACGTGAAAAAGTCCATTTTCGTTCATAACGCGTGAACATAACGAAAATGGACACATGACATGATTGACAAAAGATCCTCATTCTCCATGACCACTGAAGCAAATCGAATAGGATTTTCTGCAAGATGTAGGTAATAAGTTATAGTTTCATACCCTGAAAGATTATTCTGATTGATTTACTATTTTTAAAGTTATCGTTGCAGAAAGTTGTCAATGAACAACACGTCTCCTTACAAAATCTGGAGGGAAGGGACATCTGACATGATTGACAAAAGATCCTCATTCTCCATGACCACTGAAGCAAATCGAATAGGATTTTCTGCAAGACGTAGGTAATAAGTTATAGTTTCATACCCTGAAATATCATTCTGATTGATCCACTATCTTTAAAGTTATCGTTGCATAAAGTCCCGTTCTCAATGGACAACACGTCTCCTTACAAAATCTGGAGGGAAGGGACATCTGACATGATTGACAAAAGATCCTAATTCTCCATGACCACTGAAGCAAATCGAATAGGGTTTTCTGCAAGACGTAGGTAATAAGTTATAGTTTCATACCCTGAAATATAATTCTGATTGATCTACTATCTTTAAAGTTATCGTTGCGGAAAGTGCCATTGTAATTTGTTCTGGGACAAGCTGTAGAGAGATCATCAACAACTATTTTAAACCTCTTTTGTGAAATTTTCAAAAAGGGCAAGCATTTTATTTAGTTTTTCTTAAATCATTAAATAAACCTGGGGCCGCAGATTATTCCGATCAGATTATATGTATTGATATTTCAGCTGTTTTTTAACCGATTTTTACCAAATGAAGTTTATTTTGTCATTTAAATTGTATGCTCTTTCAAATTTGACACTCTACCTCACCAAAAAATTTGTATTTCTTGAAGCGCCCTCTATACCCAAACTGAACTACCCCTTTAAGTTTTTCTTTCAATGCTACTATGTGGTCGACCATTTTGAACTTGGCTTGTTTGTGCACACTGCATAACACTGAGCCAGTGTGTGTATAGTGCACCGTTGATGGCACAGCGCATCTCATTTATGAATCTGATCTACCTTCAAAACAAAATTACGTGTATTAAGAGGTCACCAGTCCTTAAAATATACAAACTACTGCATATTTGGCATTTTTGTATGCCCAATAGCTTCAAAGGTAGGTACTAAAGTTTCGAATCTCAAATACCAGATACACACGATAAGCAACTGACAACAAACATGTATCTGATCCACTTTCAGCATTTGTTTCAATGATATTTATTCAGTTTAAATCAATGGCACATCATTGGCTTCCATATTTGGCTTGGGGCAGGCAACTTTTATATTTTATTTTCACTCCATTTTCTATTCATTTACATCGCAACCAAGTAAACGTACAATTCTGAAATTGTTTCTCGTTTAAAATTTGTACAATTTCATGTATAACAGGAAAACTAAATAACATAGCATATAATGTAATTACAACATCAGTATTTCCTAATAAATGCATGCAGACTATTTACCTGTGATATGTTTTTCATAGACCTAATAAAGACCATAACATAAATACAAAATTAAGGAACATACAACGACTTGAATACAAAAAGCCAATCCTTGGTATTATTTTACAATTATTGAATTATATTCACTTTATTTGTTTTAATCTTACGACTATTCAAAAGGGAGAAAGCTTGTACCTGTCATTCCAGACACGGCCCCCACAGTGTAGCTGCCAGTGGCATTGGTGTTAGTGGCAATGGTGGCCTGCACGCTGAACTGGTAATTGGTGTTGGGTTTCAGCCTTTTGATGGTAGCAGTAGTTAGAGGACGGAGTACCTTGGTGGTTATAACGCTCGTACCATCCGTGTAGGTGACCACATAGATGTTTGTTCTAGGCACCGGGTCCCAGGAGAGGTTGGCTGTATCTGATGTGATGCTGTCAAGCTTTACTGTGGTAGATATGTCTAGGAGTATGGCCATTATTGAATGAATGGTTAGCTACTAACAAGTATGGCTTTTATAATAAACATTGAAATTTAATGATAAAGTGCATCATTCCTGTCCATTAAATCTAATCTAGTCGTATATTTCCTCTTGGGTATCACACATTTATATGCGAAAATAACCTTTGCCTGCTGTTGGCGAGTATTTATAGTGCTACCTGATATTATTTACAACCACTCATATTCTAGTTGGTGCTCATCGGCTTTCTCATGAAGGTTTACATTATGCATGAACTGCGATGGGTACCTGTTGGTTAAAGTAATCCCTGTAAAGTGTCAGATATTGCACAAAATGACATTTGAGACTTCAATCCTATATCAATATCATTGTAAAATACAATTGAAATATTTGTGAAAGTTTGAAAGAAAACGAACACTAATAGTAAATATATAATCCATTGCGGATATAGTATCGGAAATAATATCGCTAATGATATTCGCTTGTCTCGCAATTTAAAACTAGGAATCTAAACGATCACGACGTTTCGTATGCTACTGCAATACTTTGTCAAATGATAATATCGAATGTAGACACTCGGCTTTTATGCTCTACCGTGGCTCCCAACATCACAATCTCGCATGAGCGATTGCGTTCCTGATAGGTCAACAACGGAACCCGCTGATTGGCCGGTGCACACGGGCAAACAACCAATCAACGGAACACTGGATCGGCCCGCCTAACGAAACAGCGTACGATACGTCGCCACGACACTACCCCGAACAACCGGCCCACAACGGTTGATGCCAAACCCACGGCAGAACCCCCCTAGCCACCTTCTCGCTACAACGCTCATATCTACGTATCAATTTCAGGGCAGGGTGCCCGTATGTTCAATCAATAATAGTAAATATATAATCCATTGCGGATATAGTATCGGAAATAATATCGCTAATGATATTCGCTTGTCTCGCAATGTAAAACTAGGAATCTAAACGATCACGACGTTTCGTATGCTACTGCAATACTTTGTCAAATGATAATATCGAATGTAGACACTCGGCTTTTATGCTCTACCGTGGCTCCCAACATCACAATCTCGCATGAGCGATTGCGTTCCTGATAGGTCAACAACGGAACCCGCTGATTGGCCGGTGCACACGGGCAAACAACCAATCAACGGAACACTGGATCGGCCCGCCTAACGAAACAGCGTACGATACGTCGCCACGACACTACCCCGAACAACCGGCCCACAACGGTTGATGCCAAACCCACGGCAGAACCCCCCTAGCCACCTTCTCGCTACAACGCTCATATCTACGTATCAATTTCAGGGCAGGGTGCCCGTATGTTCAATCAATAATAGTAAATATATAATCCATTGCGGATATAGTATCGGAAATAATATCGCTAATGATATTCGCTTGTCTCGCAATGTAAAACTAGGAATCTAAACGATCACGACGTTTCGTATGCTACTGCAATACTTTGTCAAATGATAATATCGAATGTAGACACTCGGCTTTTATGCTCTACCGTGGCTCCCAACATCACAATCTCGCATGAGCGATTGCGTTCCTGATAGGTCAACAACGGAACCCGCTGATTGGCCGGTGCACACGGGCAAACAACCAATCAACGGAACACTGGATCGGCCCGCCTAACGAAACAGCGTACGATACGTCGCCACAACACTACCCCGAACAACCGGCCCACAACGGTTGATGCCAAACCCACGGCAGAACCCCCCTAGCCACCTTCTCGCTACAACGCTCATATCTACGTATCAATTTCAGGGCAGGGTGCCCGTATGTTCAATCAATAATAGTAAATATATAATCCATTGCGGATATAGTATCGGAAATAATATCGCTAATGATATTCGCTTGTCTCGCAATGTAAAACTAGGAATCTAAACGATCACGACGTTTCGTATGCTACTGCAATACTTTGTCAAATGATAATATCGAATGTAGACACTCGGCTTTTATGCTCTACCGTGGCTCCCAACATCACAATCTCGCATGAGCGATTGCGTTCCTGATAGGTCAACAACGGAACCCGCTGATTGGCCGGTGCACACGGGCAAACAACCAATCAACGGAACACTGGATCGGCCCGCCTAACGAAACAGCGTACGATACGTCGCCACAACACTACCCCGAACAACCGGCCCACAACGGTTGATGCCAAACCCACGGCAGAACCCCCCTAGCCACCTTCTCGCTACAACGCTCATATCTACGTATCAATTTCAGGGCAGGGTGCCCGTATGTTCAATCAATAATAGTAAATATATAATCCATGGCATTGCGGATATAGTATCGGAAATAATATCGCTAATGATATTCGCTTGTCTCGCAATGTAAAACTAGGAATCTAAACGATCACGACGTTTCGTATGCTACTGCAATACTTTGTCAAATGATAATATCGAATGTAGACACTCGGATTTTATGCTCTACCGTGGCTCCCAACATCACAATCTCGCATGAGCGATTGCGTTCCTGATAGGTCAACAACGGAACCCGCTGATTGGCCGGTGCACACGGGCAAACAACCAATCAACGGAACACTGGATCGGCCCGCCTAACGAAACAGCGTACGATACGTCGCCACGACACTACCCCGAACAACCGGCCCACAACGGTTGATGCCAAACCCACGGCAGAACCCCCCTAGCCACCTTCTCGCTACAACGCTCATATCTACGTATCAATTTCAGGGCAGGGTGCCCGTATGTTCAATCAATAATAGTAAATATATAATCCATTGCGGATATAGTATCGGAAATAATATCGCTAATGATATTTGCTTGTCTCGCAATGTAAAACTAGAAATCTAAACGATCACGACGTTTCGTATGCTACTGCAATACTTTGTCAAATGATAATATCGAATGTAGACACTCGGCTTTTATGCTCTACCGTGGCTCCCAACATCACAATCTCGCATGAGCGATTGCGTTCCTGATAGGTCAACAACGGAACCCGCTGATTGGCCGGTGCACACGGGCAAACAACCAATCAACGGAACACTGGATCGGCCCGCCTAACGAAACAGCGTACGATACGTCGCCACAACACTACCCCGAACAACCGGCCCACAACGGTTGATGCCAAACCCACGGCAGAACCCCCCTAGCCACCTTCTCGCTACAACGCTCATATCTACGTATCAATTTCAGGGCAGGGTGCCCGTATGTTCAATCAATAATAGTAAATATATAATCCATTGCGGATATAGTATCGGAAATAATATCGCTAATGATATTCGCTTGTCTCGCAATGTAAAACTAGGAATCTAAACGATCACGACGTTTCGTATGCTACTGCAATACTTTGTCAAATGATAATATCGAATGTAGACACTCGGCTTTTATGCTCTACCGTGGCTCCCAACATCACAATCTCGCATGAGCGATTGCGTTCCTGATAGGTCAACAACGGAACCCGCTGATTGGCCGGTGCACACGGGCAAACAACCAATCAACGGAACACTGGATCGGCCCGCCTAACGAAACAGCGTACGATACGTCGCCACGACACTACCCCGAACAACCGGCCCACAACGGTTGATGCCAAACCCACGGCAGAACTCCCCTAGCCACCTTCTCGCTACAACGCTCATATCTACGTATCAATTTCAGGGCAGGGTGCCCGTATGTTCAATCAATAATAGTAAATATATAATCCATTGCGGATATAGTATCGGAAATAATATCGCTAATGATATTCGCTTGTCTCGCAATGTAAAACTAGGAATCTAAACGATCACGACGTTTCGTATGCTACTGCAATACTTTGTCAAATGATAATATCGAATGTAGACACTCGGCTTTTATGCTCTACCGTGGCTCCCAACATCACAATCTCGCATGAGCGATTGCGTTCCTGATAGGTCAACAACGGAACCCGCTGATTGGCCGGTGCACACGGGCAAACAACCAATCAACGGAACACTGGATCGGCCCGCCTAACGAAACAGCGTACGATACGTCGCCACGACACTACCCCGAACAACCGGCCCACAACGGTTGATGCCAAACCCACGGCAGAACCCCCCTAGCCACCTTCTCGCTACAACGCTCATATCTACGTATCAATTTCAGGGCAGGGTGCCCGTATGTTCAATCAATAATAGTAAATATATAATCCATTGCGGATATAGTATTGGAAATAATATCGCTAATGATATTCGCTTGTCTCGCAATGTAAAACTAGAAATCTAAACGATCACGACGTTTCGTATGCTACTGCAATACTTTGTCAAATGATAATATCGAATGTAGACACTCGGCTTTTATGCTCTACCGTGGCTCCCAACATCACAATCTCGCATGAGCGATTGCGTTCCTGATAGGTCAACAACGGAACCCGCTGATTGGCCGGTGCACACGGGCAAACAACCAATCAACGGAACACTGGATCGGCCCGCCTAACGAAACAGCGTACGATACGTCGCCACAACACTACCCCGAACAACCGGCCCACAACGGTTGATGCCAAACCCACGGCAGAACCCCCCTAGCCACCTTCTCGCTACAACGCTCATATCTACGTATCAATTTCAGGGCAGGGTGCCCGTATGTTCAATCAATAATAGTAAATATATAATCCATTGCGGATATAGTATCGGAAATAATATCGCTAATGATATTCGCTTGTCTCGCAATGTAAAACTAGGAATCTAAACGATCACGACGTTTCGTATGCTACTGCAATACTTTGTCAAATGATAATATCGAATGTAGACACTCGGCTTTTATGCTCTACCGTGGCTCCCAACATCACAATCTCGCATGAGCGATTGCGTTCCTGATAGGTCAACAACGGAACCCGCTGATTGGCCGGTGCACACGGGCAAACAACCAATCAACGGAACACTGGATCGGCCCGCCTAACGAAACAGCGTACGATACGTCGCCACGACACTACCCCGAACAACCGGCCCACAACGGTTGATGCCAAACCCACGGCAGAACTCCCCTAGCCACCTTCTCGCTACAACGCTCATATCTACGTATCAATTTCAGGGCAGGGTGCCCGTATGTTCAATCAATAATAGTAAATATATAATCCATTGCGGATATAGTATCGGAAATAATATCGCTAATGATATTCGCTTGTCTCGCAATGTAAAACTAGGAATCTAAACGATCACGACGTTTCGTATGCTACTGCAATACTTTGTCAAATGATAATATCGAATGTAGACACTCGGCTTTTATGCTCTACCGTGGCTCCCAACATCACAATCTCGCATGAGCGATTGCATTCCTGATAGGTCAACAACGGAACCCGCTGATTGGCCGGTGCACACGGGCAAACAACCAATCAACGGAACACTGTTTACCTAGCGAAAAAAAAACGAATATTGAGTTCATATTTTATTATCGAATACTGATGGCCTGCCGTAGATTTGTCGCAGTAATAATCGTCCGTTTGACGATATCCGCACCCGTGTATACAGACAGTACAGAATTTGCGCGTGCTCGGCTCAACAGTCGGGTACATCGACTCGTTGCGCTGCCCTGTCTATCGGGAAGGTTTCGGCCACTCCGCCGGCCCGGGCCCGTGATCGCCTGGCGCGCCGGCCGGGCGTGTTCAGCTACGGCAATTGTACTTTTTACCAAAACCGTTGGGCAACGCTTTTGACCCTAGTATTATCAATGATAATTATCTTCATACTAAAGGGACATTTTGAAAGAAATCTAACCCTATTTTATTCTTCTCTTTACATTAGCTAAACAACACGGTAGAACACGGTGGTCCAACTAATGATTACATCCTATTTTAACACTTACCTTCTGGTAGATGCTCATCTGCTATCCAACGCATGTTTGCTTTCACCAGTGCTTCCCTGAGGACGAACCTCTCTTCAGCCTTTCCCACATTGACATGCCAGTCCCGTAGCATCTTCAGTGTCCCTCTGCTTGTCACTTCTTCGAACCTGTTGGTTTGGATGTAGTTCTGTATGGCTCCCGGCTGGAATCCGAGTTCTCTTCCCAAGGACTCAACTTGGTTGCTTCCAGTGATATCTTGAACCACAGCACAAAGAATTTCATCGAATCTGAAACAATTTAAATATACCATGCATAAATAAACCCCAAATTAATGTATTTCATGCAAAGAGCTAAGATTTATCAACAAATATATGTATCACTTATTTAGGTTCTCCAGATACACAAATGAATGCTATGATTATTCTTTCTAAAAGATGATATTTCTGATAAATAAAGAAAAGTCGGCAACTCTGTACAATTTTTACTTTAATATTTCAGCAGAAATTTGTTTTTGGGTGTTGGTTCATTATAATCGGTTTAAATCTGCAATTAAAAGACCATGAAAGGAATATTCATGTCAGTACCAGCCATACCAAAGAACCTAAGGGGTAAAAGAGCAGACTGATTCCATCTCAACACCCAACTATAAACCCCACCTCCGCCCCCTAGATACACTGTTTACGTTTGAAAACACATGGTACTTATTCAAATCATGAATATGTTTTCCACATAAGGGGATTGAATAGTAAGATTTATGCAAAGAAAATTGGTTCACAGTCCTACTTTTCAAGAATGTTGTGGGAATCTGTACTTATACCCTGTACCCACATATATACAGTCCCCCATGCAGTCCCCCCTCGCAGGGTCTAGAATCCCCCCCCAAAAAAAAAAAAAAACATTATTTATACAGTATAATGATTTAGTAGAAAATGACATGACGTCTATAACAAATCATATTTACTCATTCTTGGAAGTTGACTTGGGTCCAGGGTTGGTTTCTACATCTCCTGACCTCGTGAGGTGAAGTTTGGAGACGAAGCGCTTCCACAGACGTTTACAGCTACGCTTGATACCAGATGTACGCTTATCATGTGACGCATGAGGGGCAGTTTTCTGCTTCAAATAAATCGTCAGAGTAATAATTTAGTACATGTAACATGCTTTATAACAGATAAACCAACATTCAGTTGATAATACTGGTCATTCTCGACATTACATGCACTTTAGTATATGAATTGAGCTTAAACTTCAAAGATCTAAGTTGGCAAACATGTGCAATGTAAAACTTTAAGGAATATGTCAATTATCTTCTTGCTGTTACCGTAGTTTCTCATGACAGATTTTATCCACAACAAACACCCATAGGCATTGAACGATCTACAGGACTGGTGTTCTTTATACACTTTATGATATGTGTTTTGGAACAACCCTGGTGACCAGATTTGTATTATAATAAACATGTTAAAAGGCATCAGTGTTTTATAGAACATGTTTTGTTGTGCAATTCTATGCTTCACATTGATCAAGTGCATTGTGTCATTTAAGACTGTTAATGATTTAATTGGTCATTTAACCCCATTCCAGTTTTCTACTTTCTTACTTGTTTAGATTGCGATGTCAAGCGTCGGAAGTGACTCCTACATCGATGGACGACTGCCGAATAACATTTCAGTGAATGGCCGGACTTGGTTGTTTCGCCCTCAGGTGTCCGGATTGGTGTCCCGATGTTGTCAATGTTGGTTCTTGGTTGAATTGGTCCTGCGTTTGGGATATGTGTCGGATTGTTGGTCTGTGTTGATGAATTGAACGAGTCTTCTGCTTGGTCCATGCTGGTCCTTTCAGTGTTGTCTGTGATTCCATTATGTGCCCCACCAGGACATGTTACAGGTTGGCCTGGATCTTTGTATGTTGGCTGTGTTTCTCGCTCTGAATGTTGTGTTTTCTTTGGCAATTCATCACTTGTCTCCTTCATTTCCTTTTCTGATCCCTCTCTCCTTCTCTTTGTCTCTTTCTGAGCCTTCTCTCGTGTCCTTCTCTTTTTGTAGTGCCGCAATGCCCACTTTCTTTGTTTCTTCTTCTCCTTTTCTCGCAATTTTTTCTTCATCTTCTTTTGTTTCTTCTTCTCCATCTTCTTCTTCTTCTCACTTTTCTTCTTCTTCTTCTTCCCCTCCTTCTTCCCCTCCCTTTCCCCGCATCTCTTCTCCGTTCTTGTCCCATGACAGCATTCGTCGCTCTTAGCCGGAGGTCTTGGAATGAATCTCCCAATTCTGGCTCTCCAGTCACACAGAGAGACAGGCATGGTGGTGCACAGGTCACGTCTTCAGCTACTGCATAACTAGTCTCCTCGCCTTGTCAACCTGTTACGGACCCGAGAAAAACTTTCAACAATAAATTGGACTTCACTTAAAATGTTCGGTATTAGAGGAACTGTCAATAATTTATTTAATCATATTTCATTTGATTTAATAATGAATCTTTAAAAATGACTCTCTAGAACATTAATGACCAAGCATTTTTGATTTTCCAAATAGTAATATTGTATATTTTGAGATTGATTTAACAGGCAATAGAGTTTCTCAATGTTGTCAATAGAAATTTTACCCTTTTTAGTCTTCTTTATTACAAGTAGGAGTCAGAAATTTATTTTTTTGTAATGATTATTTTGTAATGATCGCAACCTTTGACACAAATTAGACTGAAAAGCGCGCTGTGCTGATGCAATGATTTTCTTACAATTCTTTTACAGCATTTAAAAAAAACATATTTTTATTCTCCGTTTTGGGTATAATAATGCGCTTTTTGCTTTAAGACATTTATTACGAGATGGTTTACGTTCATTACAAAACCAAAATTAATTTAGGAATATTGTTACACTGCCTTATATTTGACTTTCTTACAAATGTCTGCAATTTCAAATACATAATTTAATTTACCAACAAAATTATCAATGCTATCTTCAGATTCGATGCACTGATACACTGAATATCTTGTTCAAGCTTTACTATGTCAAGTTCAGAACACTAACGAGAAAAAAACCGATAACTTAAATGGGTATCAGTCTCTTAATTTCTTTATTATGATGCCAGTTCCACTGGCACTCATAGATGTACCCAGGGTGGGGGGGGGGGGGGGGGTTGAACCCCCCCCCCCCCTTTACAACTTGTAGCCGGTCTCGACCATCATTACCAATGGTCTCGGCCTAGAAAAATTTGAAGGATCCTGGTCTCGGCCACGACAATTTTGAAGGGTCTCGATCTCTTATTCCAATGTTCTACGGACACCCCCCCCCCTGCTTACACAACTCTCAACCAATGGTCTCGGCCTCGAAAATCTTGGTCTTGGGTTCGAACATTTTTTACGGATCCTGGTCTTGGCCTAAAGAATTGTGAAGGGTCTCGGTCTCGGCTTCGGAAATTTTCTACGGACATCCCCCCCCCCCCCCCCCCCCTTTCGCTTACACAACTTTCAACCATTTGGCCAACAAAATAACCATCATCTCATCCCTTATTAGTTCATTTGTATAATAAGGTTGGTCCATTTTAGTTAGGTATAATTTGTAATTGGTTGTATTATAGTTTCTCCCTTGGTTCATTTGCATGTAAATATATGTTAATTATTATCTATTGTTATGAGTTTTCTTGGTTTGCCAAATTAGCTTATTAAATCAGTGCATTAGGGTCATTCCATGTCAAATCACCCAAAAAAAGTGAAAATTTTCATCGTACCCCCTTCAAATTTGCTAATATTTGGTATGTATGATATTTCAACCTTTCAAAGCGCAAAGATTTAAGTTTTAGCCCAATCCGCCCAACGGTTTTGGCGCTATGGTCGATTCTTTGGGAGTAGTTTTGTCAAAAATGGGCGTGGGCACCATTTTTCAAATCGCCATTGTCCGTTAACCGTTGGGTCAATTTATTTTTTAATGGTGTCATTGGACTGGGGATGTATATGCAATCCATTTATGCCATTTGTTTTCATGCATGAGCGAGTTTGGATACGATAACCTTTGACCTTAGGCTTCGACCTTCCGTTTCACCTCGTGGATCAAATAATCTTGAGAATTTTTTTGGCTTAAATCTTGGCTTGATATAATATCTACAACATATGAAAGAATTGGAGATGTATTATTTCTTGTTTTTTCTACAGCCTTGTTTTAAGTTTGCAAATTTCATGTAAAATTGAATTATTTTAGACCTACACCCATGTCCAAGAATTCTTTAGGGGTGTATTGTATGAAAAAGACCTTTTCAAAGTCAGGATTAGAGCCTATTCACACTCTGGCTCACCACTGTTAAATAGACCTGCTAATCCCCATACAATAGCAATCCAGACAAATGACATTCTAATGATACCACATGTTTCCAACCTGACAATGGCCCTGTTGCAGAAAGAGATAAATCAATTGTGAGTCAGATCAAATGTTCTAAATGCACACATCTGATTGGTTGAAATGCAGAAAATGTCTCGCTCTGGAACAGGGCCTAGGTGGAGATCTTTTCTTGAATAAAATCTTTCAAGTTCAAGTTCAAATTGCAAACTTGTACATCAATTATGAAAGCAAATATCTACAGGTATCCCTTTTCAATGAATTTAATGTTTCTATGCATCAGAAATTCATGCAATATTAACATGATTTGCAATCTGTACAAATTCAAACCTGATTCTTTCCAACTATACCAAACACAAACAGTAACTACCCTCTAGACAACTGCTCATAATTTTATAACCAATGATTGTTTAAGATTTCATCTTACCACAATATTTCTACAGTTGTTCCGTACACTATGTGTGAAAATCAGAGATACTTATCTCTTCATGCTATGAAAGAGCTTAGATTAAAGACAAATGACCTAATTTCAAAAGTCACAAGAACTTGCGCATGCCTGTCCATTTCTGTGAATCATCACATTTGCTTAATGCATTATTTATGGTTTGTTAAATTTCAAATTGCACTGTTTTTTTATTGCAATTAATGCATTTAAAAACAAGTGCCATTAAAAATCAAAATGAGTGGAATATCAAACAGCATTTTTTTGTGTTTGGTTTAGTTGGAAATAATCAGGGTTGAATGTTTACAATTGCAAATCATGTTACTATTGCATGAATTTCTGTTGCATAGAAACATTAAATTAATTGAAAAGGGATACCTGTAGATATTTGCTTTCATAATTGATGTACAAGTTTGCAATTTGAACTTGAACTTGAAAGATTTTATTCAAGAAAACATCTCCACCTAGGCCCTGTTGCAGAGAGAGACATTTTCTGCATTTCAACCAATCAGATTTGTGCATTTAGAACATTTGATCTGACTCACAATTGATTTATCTCTTTCTGCAACAGGGCCATTGTCAGGTTGGAAACATGTGGTATCATTAGAATGTCATTTGTCTGGATTGCTATTGTATGGGGATTAGCAGGTCTATTTAACAGTGGTGAGCCAGAGTGTGAATAGGCTCTAATCCTGACTTTGAAAAGGTCTTTTTCATACAATACACCCCTATAGAATTCTTGGACATGGGTGTAGGTCTAAAATAATTCAATTTTACATGAAATTTGCAAACTTAAAACAAGGCTGTAGAAAAAACAAGAAATAATACATCTCCAATTCTTTCATATGTTGTAGATATTATATCAAGCCAAGATTTAAGCCAAAAAAATTCTCAAAATTATTTGATCCACGAGGTAAGATGGAAGGTTGAAGCCTAAGGTCAAAGGTTATCGTATCCAAACTCGCTCATGCATGAAAACAAATGGCATAAATGGATTGCATATAACATCCCCAGTCCAATGACACCATTAAAAAATAAATTGACCCAACGGTTAACGGACAATGGCGATTTGAAAAACGGTGGCCACGCCCATTTTTGACAAAACTACCCCCGAAGAATGGACCATAGCGCCAAAACCGTTGGGCGGATTGGGCTAAAACTTAAATCTTTGCGCTTTGAAAGGTTGAAATATCATACATACCAAATATGAACAAATTTGAAGGGGGTACGATGAAATCCATTGGGTGATTTGACATGGAATGACCCATTACCAGACTACTTCTCGTTCAACATGTCTCCTCTGTTCTCCCTTGGTTCTACTTCTATGTTCTGTGATGTTCCTGTACGTTTGATTTACTGCTGTGTTTGAACTATAATTATTTTACCAGTTAATTTACAACACGTATAGTCTGTTTTACCCTCGACCACGCTTACCTATTAGTTAATACTTTTACAGTATTACAGTACTTAGTATGTTTAGTGAATATATCCAGTATCGTGGCATAGAATAGACAGCAGAGCCGGTGCACATATTCAATGCTTTACTTGGCATCATATGTACTAAACATGCTAAATTACAACCAATCTTTGACATTTATAAACCTTGTGTCACGTGGCTAGGTATAACGCCACTGGATGAGTGCATTATCACAATACGCTATTTTGAGCATGTACAAATAGAACTCTGGACCCCATCAGACTCGCGCCAATAATAAGGAGTGGGACAATGGATTGGTATTCATATTTACATTATTCTTGCAAAAATAAAATATCGTTGATTTTTTGTATGAATACCAATTGCATGGATCTAATTTGGCTGCAACTTGTTTGTAACCCGCTTTTCCCTGTACCGCAAAAGAGAACAAGCGTCATTTTGGCATACAAATTGTATACAGTGCAATAATTGCATACATGCATGAAGGAGTTTCTTGGGCAGAAAATACCAGAAACAGACCTACCAAGTCTCACGCATTATGCGTGACAGTCACGCATCAGGGGTCTGTCTCACGCTCTCACGCATCGCAACCATTTTTCTCAAGCATCAAACAAAACAAAAAAATCTATTTCTTTTTTTTCTTTTTCTTTCTTTTTCTTTTTTTTTCTTTTCTTTTTCTTTCAAACACCATGTAGTGGCGTGGGAATTACACTGGCCTAGGCGCGCGCCCATTTGTGTTTACTACTTGAAGGAAAATTTAGCAATGTGGGGGACACTCCCCTCCCACTCGGTCGCTTCGCTCCCTCGCCCCCGCGCGCGTCGATGCCTGAAAAATCTCACTCATACATGTAGCTGGTCTCTGAACTTGGCATCTCTGCAGAAACAGTTAAATATGATACATGTAGTATGCATGTACCTAAACGGGACCTAAACCTTGAAAACACTTGAAAATTTACAAACATAGACTACATGGCCCCGTTGTAGAAAGAGGTCATTCGATTGCAAGTTACAATTTATTGTAAGTCAGACAATTTGCGCGTTTCAACCAATCGGATTTGCGCATTTAGAACACATGATCTGACTTACATTTAATTGTAATTTACAATCGACAAGTATCTCTTTCTGCAACGGGCCCATACATGTATAACATTCAAATAAGGATGTCTTATGACAACTAGGCGCCACTGATTTTTTTTTCTGAGACAGATTTAAAGATCAACTTGTATTACAGAGTACACCCAGTACGCAGAGTAGCCTACAAGTGAAGGGTGCAAATTGAAACTATGCAAGCTTCCATGGATAAATGAAAGAGGCAGGTGGGGAAGGTTCTACGGGTTAGACATCTCAAGATCAACTTCCGAGTTTTGCAGGCTTTTATATTCATGATCAATCTTACTACAAAATAGGAACTGTTAACCGTCAAACTGTGGTCACAATTTCAATGTTGTTTTAATTTAGAATGAATAAACTAGTCTTGTTAGCATCGGTACCAAATATATTGGTTATTCCATTCCAACCAAGGTTAATCCGGGCTTGCAAGCAGATATATAGCCAAGGGTGACTTTGCTCACGGCCAGTTTTAAAACATCTAGAAATTCATAGGTACATGGTAGTTTGGTACCCCCCTATTATTCCTGTCTGACATGCTTTATTCTCCATTTTGCCTTCTATGTCGAGGAAAAACTCGAAAGTTTGACAACCATATAAAACCTAAACTTTTCTGTCAGGCTCAAAACAACAACGAGATCACAGAAGGTAGGCCATTTAAAACAAATCTTACTTATAATTCTCATATGAATAAGAAAATGAATGCATTTCTCCAGGACTGGCCAAATTCACCCGGTGCATGGATGGTACATGTAATTATTTAAGGTCAGGTCAGGCTTTTTAAATTGAAGTAAATGTGTGTTTACACTACACTGAAAGCAATCAAAACCCCAAACTAAAAACAAATAAAAAACAAACCCCAAACCAAAAAAACAGTACTCTCAACCAGTGGTCCCGTTTTCGACGATGCCAACCCCCACCCTCCATCACCCTCCTTGAAACATCCTGGCTACGGGCAAGTTTTTATTATTCATTTCCAGCTATATATGAACCTCGGAAACTGTAATAGTTATGTAAGGGGTACAAAATTATCCTGTCTTTAACCGTAGAGGGCGGAGTGCTGAGAAAACCAGGCACTCTTTGCTTGCCCCTGACAGGTGAGTGTTTTGATATTATAACCTTACAAGTAATTAGTCTTTAATTTGATACATATATGATACCTCACTTAATTAATCATTATAGTAGTTTATCCGCATGATCATTACGAGCAATTTGATGTATTTTATGTACCCATTTGTTATTCGAACGTTCAGTATTTTGATGTTACAAACTTGTTTGTGTGATGCGAATTGTAGAAGAAGGTAATGTTTGATATGTGTTATGTATGCATACGCTATAAGTTCGCGTGTACTGTATGTATGGTATAAATGTTTTGCGCACAGTAAACCGTGTGTGTATTTTGTGTATGCGTAGATTATAGGCACAGCCTAGCGCCGAGTGTTGGATATGATAAGATGGAGCCCACAGAGTGTGGTTAGTTATGTCGTACGTATTGCTTATAATAATTATTGTCGAGAGTTAATATTTGTAGGCGAACGTTTATGAATAAGAATGAGAAGTACGTGTTTATTGTGATAACATGGGAGAAGTAGATTTTGCTTTGTTATGTTAGTGGCGTTATTATGACTTGGACGTTGATGGCGTTTATGATTATGGACAGTACATGGGAAAGATAGTCAGTTATATAGTTCGAGGATTGTTTTATATAAATGTACAACCGTTGATAGAGAAGAGCGTATTTACTGTAAATGAAGGGTGTTTGTTGATGAGATGATACTGCCTGTTGCAGTGGTAATATAAGAGTATACAGTGAAACTGCATTATGATGAGCAACTTGGGCCATTGAGTTTGCCTGGTTATGATAGTGCTCGTTCTGACGAGGTTCCACTGTATACTGATGACATAGTTATACATGTTGATTATATCCTGATGCTTTGTAAGTTTTATGATAGTTTTGCAATTGTAATGCTACTCATTTATAAAGTATAAACAAGAACAGACATTATAATATTCGATAGACGTTTATACAAAGTAGTTATAGATTTGTTCAAAAGTTTGTCAGTTAAAAATAAAAGGGTGTTTTCTTGTTATAGCCAGCGTTAGTTTTACATTGTTTGAGGGAGCTAAATAAGCCATTGACGTTGCCTTTGTTATGTAATTCTGATTACTTTCAAAATGTAAACAACAAGATGTGATGTTATTGATTGATGATTAATAAAGACTCTTTGCTTGCCCCTGACAGAATCGCTGTACCTGTTCGTGATTGATCTCGACCACCTCACAGTTATTATTTATGTAAAATTATTATCATTAATGATTAATCCCCATTATTCAATATTTTGCATGTAATTAATATAAGATTATAGATAATGCTAAATATATTACTCATTGCGGATATAGTATCGGAAATAATATCGCTACTAGCTAGTGATATTCGTTTGTCTCGCATGTGTGGTCAAACGAATATCACTATAGTGATATTATTTCCGAAGAAGAGATCTATGTTCATTGACACATGATTGATTGTAACTGTGATCAGCGCCGTACGTAGTACGGCGCTGTGAAGACGAGACGCTACAAAATTTTGAGGAAATTTTGCGACGGGTGGTTTCAAGAACTTTCCATCTATTATTATTATTATTTTTTTAGTTCTAGACAAGAATTAAACATTCAACCTACCTTGCTTGATATTTAATTTGTTGCAAAAGAATGATAACTTACCTCAAATTGATGATGATGATGATGATGACTGTTATTTCCTTCGTCTTTGTTCGCTGCATGCAATGTCAGGTGACCGAAAACTCGTCGGCAATGCATAGCGCATGCGCGGGGCGATCGGTTGATGCATTGCATGCCGACAAGTTTTTGATCACCTGATATTGCATGCAGCAAACAAATTCGGATACCATTTTCGTCACTTCTGTAATCTTGCCAGTTTTATAGTAAATTTCAGGATTTGTAAGATTTTGTAAGATTTTATTTACTCTATCGACCCCCTTCCGGGGTATGAGAGTACAAACTTTTTCTTTTTTTTAACAATATACAACAATTCAAAAACAAAACATGCAACAACAATGTAACTTAAACATATCTACAAATTCAGCCTTTCTGGGCAATTTACCCTTCTGCCACTTCGTGTCAATATTGGTGCTCTATTTCTCATATCATTAACGAGACAATCCTCATCAGAATATGTTTTCAAGCTAAATTGTAACATAATAACTCTAACAAAATATGCTAACTTCTTTAACTGGCAAGTATTAAGCGTATTAAAAAGTGATTTCATATACAAAGCACACGGAGTACAATCATACAGTTTCTTTGGTAAATACATTTGTCTTTCATTATTAAAAAATGGACAAATAAAAAGATAGTGATATTCATCACCAATGCCTTTTAAGGAGCATAAAGAACATTGCATTTCATCTACTACAGTGACATCAAATCTACTCTTGTTAACCGGAAGATTGTGTGTTCTACATCTAAATTTACACAAGGAAATTAAATCTTTTTGAGGCAATACATTCAAATAATGTTCATAATTGAGACTAATTTTAAATATTCTATAATTAGTACAAATACGGTTTGACCAAGTAGTAGATTGCCACTCCTGAGCAAAAATATCTCTTAATCTACATTTTAGAGACGACACAACCCAATCAATACTATGACCTTCACCTCGAGTAAGCCAAATGTTCCCTAACCCTGACTTATCAATTAGATTCTTAATAAATACCAACCACTGTGATTTGTATCCTAATAAGTTCTGCTCCTCAAATAACATGTACAAAATCATCCTATATAAAATGTATGAGTATTTAGTCTGTTTTCCTTTAACTAATCTCAACCAAAATCCAATCATTCTACATTTAATATAATTCAAAATCACAGTCCGACCAGTTTCACCATACACCATGCAGTCTGGTGTACAATTATTAACACGCAATATCATTCTTAAGAATTTCCTATGAAAAACTTCTATCTTATCAATACATTCAAAGCCCCAAATCTCACAGCCATACAATAAAACTGGCAATACCAAATGATCAAACAAATGGCACTGTGTTTCAATGGATAACTGTAATTTTTTGGCTCTAATTAACATACTAAACATTGCTTTCCTTGCCTGACTAAGTTGTTTTAAAATTGCCTTCTTAAAGGTACCATTATAATTAAAGATAACTCCCAAATAAACATAATCATCCACAACTTCAATTCTTTCTCCAGCAAGACTAAACTCTGGAAATCTTTTAACTTTGCCACGAGAGAAAATTATAACCTTAGTCTTACTAACATTAACTGTTAAATGCCACAAACCACAATAATCATTCAATGCATCAAGGGCTTTTTGTAAGTCATTTGGAGTTTCTGCCATTATTATTGTATCATCAGCATATAACAGTGTTGAATACTGGCTCTTAAAAGTACTTCCATTGTTCCCTTCAAAATTCAATGAGTCTAAAATAAATCTATCTAACAGCGGCAGTCCACTATACGAGTCCCTTAAAAACTCTTGAAAATCATTCAAATAAATAGCAAAGAGAAGGGGGGATAAATTTTCAACTTGTCGAACACCTACATTACAACTAAATAAATCCGAAATCTTTCCATTTACAGAAATACACGATTTTGCTGAATCATATATCTAATAACTCTAAATATTTTACCATGTATACCAATCTTCAACATTTTAAACCATAAAGAGATTCTATCAATTAAATCGAAAGCCTTCTTAAAGTCTACAAAGGCACAATATAATCGTTTTCTATTAATTAAATAAAAATTTATAATGTTTTTCAAAACAAAAACATTATCAAGAGTTGAATATTTTGGACGAAACCCAGTTTGTTCTTCACCTAGCAAGTGACCATCTTCTAACAAAGTAGAAATTCTATTATTCAAAATTGAAGTAAAAAGCTTGCCCAAACAACTAAGCAATGTTATACCTCGATAATTATCAGGATTTGTATTCTCACCTTTATTCTTAAATATAGGAATAATTATTCCAATACACCATTCTGTTGGCACAACACCAGTATCTAATATAATATTTAAGAAACGTACTAACACCTCAAGCATGTCAACTGAGCAACTTTTAAGATACTCATTTCTTACTTTATCTATTCCACAAGCCTTAGAATTTTTCAATTTCTTTATCATCAACTCAACCTCCTCTAATGTAACAGGAAAATCTAAATTATCATCATTTCTCAACATATCTAACTCTCTCATTTCATCAAATGAGTCATTAACATCTTCTCTGTTCCCCAACTTACTAAAATGCTTTTCAAAATCAACCAATGAAACATCTATATATTTTCCTCCACAATTATTCTTATTAACTTTTAACAATTGCCAATACTCCTTGGGATTAACAGAGCGCAAAGACCTCAATGTCCTATTTAAATTTCTATAAAATAACCTTTTCTTATACCTCAATAATTTTTTGTATCGCTTACCAGCATCCTCATAATCCTGAGAATCCCTATTTATAACAGAGTTCCTTATAAATTTAAACTTCCTTTTCCACCTATTTTTAATATTCATATAGGCCTGGCGAGCATCATGACACTCCTTATCAAACCATGGTTGATTACCTAAATTAGAATCTTTCTTTTTATTTACACTAGCCGTCTCCTTCGAATAATGAACATATTTACAAATACCAATATCTTTGGCAGCATTAATAAAAACATCACCTAACTGCTTATAAAAAACATCGACGCTACTTTGATTAACATTATCTTCTAGCTGATCTAAGTGTCCACTCAAAATATTAACAGACTCCTTCACATGTAGCCCAAAAACCAAAGGACTTTCAGCTTTCCATTTGAATACACACTTCTCAATCCTCGTATCATCTAAATCACAATTTTTATTTCCACTACAATCCTGAACACTTTCAACATTATGTTCCTTTTGCAAAGTTAAACTAATGGGGCAATGGACATCAGATAAAAGTTTATCAAAAACATCAACAGCAAAATCCTTCACACGCATAAAAATGTCTCTAGAAATAATTGCATAATCAATTGTACTACAGCCACCATTCTTATTATAACAAGTATAATTTCCGATCTGCTGATCTTCCCCTACTCTGCCATTTATAATCGTTAAATCAAAACTTTGGCACATTTCAATTACTTTCTTCCCATTATTATTTACCATTGCATCTTTATTTATACGAACTGGAATACAAGAGCTGGATCCAAGATCATTATCTAAGTCAATGAAGTCAACAAAATCATCTACTTCTAAATAATCTTTCAATAATCCTGTCCGAGCATTAAAATCACCCAACAGGCAAAATGGCGCACGGAACCTACTTTTAATATCAACTATGTCCTGAAATAAATCATCAAATACTTCTTGACCATAATAAATTGAGCCCTCACATGGCAAATAAACTGCTCCTAAAATTATAGGAAAACCTAGGATATTACTATTCAATTTAATCCAAATTACAGACTCAGATGCAGTTGGCTTAATCCGCTCTACATTATTACAAATGTGTTTTTTAATCAAAACTGACATCCCATGAAAACCACCAAACTTCCAGAACACCACCAGAACAGGATAACCACCAGAACCAGGAAAACCACCAGAACAGGATAAATCAAACGAATGGAGCATCAGACCTTTTACCAGTTGGATTATTGATGTCCATGCATAACATAATTCGTAAGTATGAACCGAGATATGTTATTTAAAGTATGAAATTTTATGGTTTTGTTGAAGTGTGTTTGCCGTTAAAGCCTATAAAGTGTTACCATCACGGTATACACAGCTCAGAATGCCAGGCGCCGTACTACGTACGGCGCCTGGTTAGGTTAGATTGATTGATGCTGCATTTCAATAAAAACAAATACGCTTGATACATTATCAAAGGACCGCCATACTTTATGAGTAGACAGTTATACTTACTTGGTAGCTAATTAGTCCTCTTTTCCCATGGGAAGCGCACTCATGATGAAAGTTCGTGGAGACGAGGTGGTTGAATACCAGAACAGAAACATCACCACGATCCAAGATAGAACGTCTAGTCTACAATCTTCTCAGCTCACTCGACTCGTATCATCCCTACAGAAAAGTGAACTGTCGGTATATAGTACGGTACCGAGATCTATAACGCAACAGTCAAGTGTAAGCGGCCGGAATGCATATTGCTCGCTCCCACAGCGTACGCGTACCACGTGCATGAAATGATAGTCGGGGATTCCCCTACAATTGGGATGAGGTGGCGAGAAAATCAGGTGACTGAAAGTCACTGTAAGTGCCGGGTCGATCGAGGAGATTGGCGAAATATATTTCTGCGTTAGTTGAAATATAGTTTATTGGGGGGGGGGGGGGGGGGGGGGGGAGAGGTACTCATCAGTGATATGAAGTGCCTTTGCTCGGCCTCTAACTTAAAGGGATAGTTTAGTTAAAACAGGATGTCTCATATTAAGTATCATTCATAACAGCTATCAACACAATGTCAATGTAATATTTTCAATGTTGCAATTATTCTGGAATAATAGAGATTATAGCAAAGGAGCGAAGTGACTGAGCGGCGGGAGGGTGTCCTACTAGGGGGGGGGGGGGGGTTCACCCTCCCACGGTAGGGAGTTTTTGCATTTTTTGCCTTGAAATTGTGCAATCTGGTGCATACCTATAGATAGGAATTTCGGGCTTAAGATTAACTGTATCTGGGAAAGCGTGTTATGATTTTGACCCAACACACACAAATATTGTATTAAGTGTCATACACAGTTCCAACATGAAGCATATGCCAAATTTTGAATGATCCAACAACATAGCCTACAGCCAAGAATGAGTCGATCTAAGGGAGCGAAGCGACCGAGGGCTGGGGCAGAGCAAGAGGGAGACGGGAGGGGTTCGTGGAATATTTTGCATATACTTTAAAGGGCACCACCCAAAAATAATATTCTTATTAAAGAAAGGTAACATCTTTAGTATTCCATTTGGTGCAGTACGTCACACAAGCACCCAGAGCAATCCCAGCCTATACGGGAACTACCAGGCCCGTTAGGCCTACAAACAAGTACTCGCACCAGACCATACCCAAGTTACACAACAGACTGAGATATTCTGAGATAAACTTACAATG
>JBAMJV010001338.1:7500-257860 GCA_037951105.1 Echinarachnius parma | reverse complement strand
AGTACACACCATGTAGTAGTGTTTACTCTCGAGGAAAAGCCAGCCACCATATCGAAACTAAAGAGTCCAAGGTACAAGTACCGTATTAACCTCTTCAGTAGATTGGTTATTATAAGTGTATTGTTAGTTTAAAGTACTGTTAGTATAATATAGTGAAAGTCATAGAGTTAATATAGTATTTTGTGTCAACTCAAGAATCCTGGGACGGTATATAAGGCCTGGATTTTCCTCACTCGGTTGGCCAGTCCGATAGGCGACGGACTGTGCTCGTGGGCAGTGAGGCAGGGAACAGACCTGCCGACTGTGCTCAGGGCCCGTCCGGTAGGGGACAGACGGTCTGTAGGATAGAGAAATTGTGAATTGACTTTTGATAAACAATAAACTTCCACTATTACCGGAATTCATATTGTCAAGATCGCATTCTTAGTTTGGCGAAGTGTGGTGTGAGAAGTAAGTTTTGAAGCGAGGAACTGAGAAACTGATTTGGTGACTGAAGTGAGATACCAGTTTGGGGATTTCAAGTGAACTTGAAAGTGAGAAAAGAGAAGTGAGTTTGAGTTTGCGAATTGAGAAAGAGGGGAGAACAGATTTTAAACTGCAAAAGTGAGAGCGAGCAGTCTGAAAGAGGTTGAGTTGAGGGGGGGGGGGGGGGGGGGGGGGGGGGGGGCGGAGGGCTGTCCACCAAGACCGAGACCTCTGGTTTAGCATGGCTTGAGGGAAAATAACTCTTTTTGTATTAAATGATAAGATAGGTTTGTAAAGGTAATAGCAATTTGTTTTATTCTAAGATAAAGAGCATTTTGAAATGCAGACATATTTACAATAAAGAAAGTAGTAGCTCTATTTATGGCTTGATTGTACTCGGATTCTTGGTGGTATCACTTTTCAATTTCGCAAAAAGGAATCAACTTTCGTATAGTGTTGGTAAACATTTTTTGGTATTGGATATGAAAATAAGGGTCTATATTTCATGAATACGTTCGCGGAAAAATGAACAAAACGGTCAAATGTCATTAAAATGTTTACAAAATGTGAAATAATTGGTACCTTTTCCAGAAGGGCCACAAATGATGTACTCGGAGTCTTTAAAAATGACACATTAGTATATGTACTCAAAATGAACATTGTTATGCCAATTTGTACCCGTTGGTATGTGAAAAGGGGGTATAATTTGCTGAAACATTATGCGAAACATCGCAAATAGGGAATGGTTTTTACCTCCAGAACGATCATGTGTCCTACTTTTGAATACGAAGTGATATCGCCGGGTAAGGATTTAATGTGATTAAATGAGCAAGTGTATCGATACATGACGTTCTACTCTGTTTTAACTCATTAATGTCTGTGTTTGTGTCATATTTACTGACAACCATCACATGTGTGATAATGATGGTGATGATGGTGATGATGATGATGATGAAGATGGTGATGGTGATGATGACGGTGATGATGATAATGCTGGTGATGATGGTGATGGTGATTATGATGGTGATGATGATGATAATGATGATGGCGATGGTGATGATGGTGATGGTGATGGTGATGATGGTAAAAATGATGATGATGATCCGGATGGTAATGGTTATGATGGAGATGATGATGCTGAAGATGAAGATCATGATGATGATGATGATGATGATGATGATGATGACGATGATGGTGATGATGGTGATGATGATAATGATAATGATGAAGATGGTGGTGATGAGGATAATTATCGTGTGTCCTACTTTTGAATACGAAGTGATATCGCCGGGTAAAGATTTAATGTGATTAAATGAGCTAGTGTATCGATACATGACGTTCTACTCTGCTTTAACTTAAAGTTAAAGGGTGGTGATGATGATTATGACGATGATGACGGTGATGATGATGATAATGGTGGTGATGATGATTATGATGATGACGATGATGATGATGAGTATGACGACGATGATGACCATGATGATGGTGATGATGATGATGATGATGATGATGACGATGACAATGATGATGGTGATGATGAGTATGACGCCGATGATGACCATGATGATGGTGATGATGGTAATGATGATGATGACGATGATGATGATGATGATGCGTATGACGACGATGATGACCATGATGATGTTGATGATAATGATGATGAAGATGATGATGATGATTATGATGATGACGATGATGACGAAGATGGTACTTGATAATTGATACTAGGATGATTTACTGGTGTGTCTTCAGGAGGTGCAAATACAATTGTCACTTTGCATTTAATATAGATGCAAGAATAAAATGTGCAAGTACAAAACGAGTGAAGTGACGATTAAACAACGTGGGAGCCCATCTATTGATGGGAAATGCAGCCATTTGTAAGGTAGTCAGTCTTGTTGTACTGACGACCGGCCCAGTTAGATGTTTCCAGACTCATATGGTTCGTGGATAAAGGGAGAACTTGTACCGGTCAATAGTAGATAATGGAATGGTGATGGTGGTGATGATGATGATGAGGATGATGATGATTTAAAGGGAAGATGGTGATGATAATGTTGAGGATTTTTTGTTTTATTATTTTTCAGAAATCACAATATGAACAATAACTATACATAAGTCACTGTATACATATAAATCAATTGGACTCAGAGAGGAAGTTTCACGGTCTAGCAGAGACGCCATCGGACGATCGAGAATCGTAAGCCCATAATTAACCGTAGTGCTTTATATACACGGATCTAGTAACTTTGTTGACATGTGCAAAAAGTGATAAATGGTTGATGCCATGTGTATTGTTCTTATCTGATATTTCCACAGGGTATAGGGTGAACATTTCAAATTTCGAGTCAAATGGACATTGCATGGCCGAGTTATGAGCAAAATGCTAAGTGATCGATATTCACTAACTCACTGCACTCACTTTATACACGGTTTCAAAACTCCAACATGTTCAACGGAGATTTTATTATCTGAACTCTCCAATCGTACATATCTTTGTAACAAAAAGGACATTATTTTGAGAAAAAACAACCCAAACCTGTCCCATGATTTTTGTACCAAGGTATGAGGGAACCACTAGAATTCAAATAAGATTTTGAGGATTTGGAAAATGTTATGTAGTCCCTTTAATAGCTAGGAGAGCCACTTTGCTACGGATATCTTGGGTATTGGAAAATATATCTGCTTTTTCTTGCTCATAATTATAGCGCATGTCTTAAATCCAACGCGGGACCTTATTGGACACTTATCCATCATTTAATACGGCTTGTCAGTGAAAGTTTGGTCTAAATAACTTTATTTCCCTGTTGTATTACTAAAATTCTTGCGTTCGTCAGAAAAGGAAAAAAAACATGAAAAGGACAATATTCCCCCTATCCAATATACAGTATAGGGAATAATTAGTGCCTTTTTTCATTTTTGTCGGTTAGTTACCAAACCTGTTTTTCAGGTTTTGCTGGGTAGGGGACCACAGAAACCCGTTTTAAGCGCCTTTTAAGTGGCGGCCCATTGAATTTAGCTCGAGAAAACCCCAATTGCCCCTCTCTCTCCTTCTCTCTTCTCCTCTCCCAGGGTCGGTGTTTACACTGAGGGAGAGCGGAGAGAGGGAGAGGAGCGGGGAATTCCCCCATGGAAGGATTATTGACCCACTAATCCCCTACTCCTTAACAGGAAAATCTACTTTTACTGAAAATGTTTTAATAAACTAATGAAGCCATCCTCTGAATGTTTGTTAACTTGTCTTATATAATAGATAGTTATCTTGCTATTGAACATATCATTTATTCATTAACACATAACTCTATTTTATCAGAATGTTCGAGCTTGATAATTTATAAGCTGATCTGTCCTGAGCTTTGGCCGTTACAATATGTAATTAAATTGAATGTCCTCGTTGTCTCGTTGCCACAACATGTCTAGCCAAACGTTACATAATCATGCCTACTCGAGCGATGACCAAGGAATGGGGCTTTGTAATGTTCTTGGGACCTGGTAAGCTGGTTATTTTAGGGGGTATAAAAGAGAAATAGGAGAGCAGTACGTACCATTCCATCCCAGAGACACCCACCTTTCAGTAGCCGTTTGCCTCAGAGTCTCGCGACTGCTTCCCTCTCCAAACTCGACCGATTAGACCAAGTCTTCTGTTACTTAGACTAATTCTGAACTTCCCAGGTAGCAAGCCAACGTTGGACCAACGTCGGAAACTTGCAAACTCGTTGGAACTCGTTGGACGTTGGACAATCTCGTTGGATCAACGTTGGACCAACATCGGTAACTCGCAGTGAAAAAGAAGTTGGACAATCTCGTTGGACCAACGTTGGACCAACATCGGTAACTCGCAGTGAAATGTACGTTGGACAATCTCGTTGGACCAACGTTGGATCAACATCGTTAACTCGCAGTGAAATAGACGTTGGACAATTTCGTTGGACTAACGTTGGATCAACATCGGTAACTCGCAGTGAAAAAGACGTTGGACAATCTCGTTGGACCAACGTTGGACCAACATCGGTAACTCGCAGTGAAAAAGACGTTGGACAATCTTGTTGGACCAACGTTGGACCAACATCGGTAACTCGCAGTGAAACGGACGTTGGACAATCTTGTTGGACCAACGTTGGATCAACATCGGTAACTCGCAGTGAAAAAGACGTTGGACAATCTCGTTGGACCAACATCGGTAACTCGCAGTGAAAAAGACGTTGGACAATCTCGTTGGACCAACATTGGACCAACATCGGTAACTCGCAGTGAAATGGACGTTGGACAATCTTGTTGGACCAACGTTGGACCAACATCGGTAACTCGCAGTGAAAAAGACGTCGGACAATCTCGTTGGACCAACGTTGGACCAACATCGGTAACTCGCAGTGAAATGGACGTTGGACAATCTCGTTGGACCAACGTTGGACCAACATCGGTAACTCGCAGTGAAAAAGACGTTGGACAATCTCGTTAGCCCAACGTTAGACCAACATCGGTAACTCGCAGTGAAATGGACGTTGTACAATCTTGTTGGACCAACGTTGGACCAACATCGGTAACTCGCAGTGAAATGGACGTTGGACAATCTCGTTGGACCAACGTTGCACCAACATCGGTAACTTGCAGTGAAATAGTCGTTGGACAATCTCGTTGGACCAACGTTGGATCAACATCGGTAACTCGCAGTGAAAAAGACGTTGGACAATCTCATTGGACCAACGTTGGACCAACATCAGTAACTCGCAGTGAAAAAGACGTTGGACAATCTCGTTAGCCCAACGTTGGACCAACATCGGTAATTCGCAGTGAAATGGACGTTGTACAATCTTGTTGGACCAACGTTGGACCAACATCGGTAACTCGCAGTGAAGAAGACGTTGGACAATCTCGTTGGACCAACGTTGGACCAACATCGGTAACTCGCAGTGAAATGGACGTTGGACAATCTCGTTGGACCAACGGTGGACCAACATCGGTAACTCGCAGTGAAAAAGACGTTGGACAATCTTGTTGGACCAACGTTGGATCAACATCGGTACCTCGCAGTGAAAAAGACGTTGGACAATCTCGTTGGATCAACATCGGTAATTCGCAGTGAAAAAGACGTTGGACGATCTCGTTGGATCAACATCGGTAACTCACAGTGAAAAAGACGTTGGACAATCTCGTTAGACCAACAGTAATGAGTGGACTCAAGTAGAATTACAATCATAAATAGAAGTGCGCCATCCCCGGTGAATTACCATATAGGATCGATATGTATATTATCGGGTGTCAAGAAACCATGTATAAGTTGGGCCATCGATCTACAAGCAGTTAATAAAGTAAGCTTTCAACTATACTCGTGTGCCTACTTGTATTATATTACAACATGGTGTCTGAAGTGAAAGTGACTGTATGTCTGATTCGATTCGCCATGACCTGTGTTGTAGAAATGCTAATTTGAATCCATTTTGGGAGGCGAGCTTCACGGTTGATGTGTGACCGGATATACCATCCAGAAAACGCTTTATTGAGAACTGTACTGTTCGTTATCAACGGTGCATAGCTAGTAGGAAGAAAGAGCTCCAGAAGAGGCAGAAGCGATACTATGACCAGGGTGCCAAGTCGCTGCCGGTGTTGAAGTCTGGAGAACGTGTGTACTACAAGTGGGAAAAGAATGGAAACCTGGCGTGACAACTCAAGATTCAACGCCCCGCTCGTACCACATCCAGAGTGAGAAAGGTGGGCGGTATCGCCGGAACAGACATCATCTAAAGAAGCGTCGCGCACCTGAAGGTAACATCCATGTTCCAGTAAACGAGGAAACGGAGGTCCCAGAAGCGTGCTGGAGTGAGGTGAAGCCGCCCTCGCAAGAACGTGACAGGCGCTACCCACTTCGACGTCTCAGACCCCCGGATAGATTAGATTTGTGATAGAGATGAATACCATTTAGGGCAGAATAATCCCTTGGTATCATCTAGGCGTTGGGTAGTCCACCCTGGCACTAGCACGTTAAACCATTTTGCATTAAGGTAAATGTCGGTCTTACATAGGGGATGACAACCGTACGAAAGGGGCAGAATAATCCCCTGGTTCCATCTTCTGGGTGTCGGGTAGTCTACCCTGACACTCAAGTTTGTAATTTACCAGTATTTATTATTGTTATGCCAGAGTTACACATGGCATTTCGCCTACTTGTATTATATTACAACACCAACGATGGATCAACATCGGTAACTCAAAGTGAAATGGAGGTTGGACAATCTCGTTAGAGCAACGTTGGATCGACATCGCTAACCCACAGTGAAACGTTCGTTAATCCAACGAGAATCCAACATTTCACATCTGTTGTTCACTACATGTAGCTGTTATGTTAGAAAAGGTAATTTTTTTACTCGTAGCACAGGTGGTCAAAACCCCCTTGCATAATAAAAGGATTTAAAATTAGCTGCTGAAAGCAGGATGTATGCCATCGTTGGATCAACGTTGGTTCAACGTTGGATGAACGTTGGTTATTATTCATGAATATTCATGAGTGGTTATCATTGACTGCAAAAAGCATTAATAATCATGTTATTTGATTGTTCAGAATGAATCCAATGTTATTATTTACTCATTATTTGAAATATATGTAAGTTATTTATCTACAAAAACATTCTAAAGGTTTGTTTCCATGATGTATTTGTGTAAATTCTTAAAACTTTATCCAAACATTCAACTTTATCGAAATACCAACCATCAAACAAATATTAACACAGAAGCTAGGTTATATAAAGCTGAGTGGATGATGTAGATGTCCCAGGTAGCAAGCCAACGTTGGTCCATCGTTGGACCAACGTTGTCCAATTTTTTTGGCAACGTTGGTCCAACGTTGTCCGGCAACATTGGACCAACGTTGCTTGTGTACGCCCAACCAACGTTGCTCCAACGTTGGCGAAAACAAAATACCAACGTTGGATCAACGTTGGTCCATCGTTGGAAAATTGTTATTTGTCAACGTTGGACCAACGCTTTTCCAACGTTGATCCAAGGTTGGTATTTTGTATTCGCCAACGTTGGAGCAACGTTGGTTGGGCGTACACAAACGTTGATCCAACGTCAAAGCAACATGTGTCCAACAAGCATCCACCATATTTCCAACAAGCATCCAACATGTCTCCAACAAGCATCCAACATGTCTCCAACAAGCATCCAACATGTCTCTAACATGTCTCCAACAAGCATCCAACGTTGGTCCAGCGTAATTCACCAACATTTCTCCAACGTTAGACCAACGTTGGTCCAACGTTGGACCAACGTTGGACCAACGTCTCACCATACTAAAAAAATTAAATTAATATTCATATCGCACGCCTATTGGCATCCTATCCTATGATTGCTATACCTTACCTTTACCTAAGACTATTCCTATTCCTATTCCTATTCCTATCCATATAGTCCTATTCCTATTCCTACACTCACTACATGTACATCATTCACTCAGCTTTATATAACCTAGCTTCTGTGTTTATATTTGTTTGATGGTTGGTATTTGGATAAAGTTGAATGTTTGGATAAAGTTTTAAGAATTTACATTAATACATCATGGAAACAAACCTTTAGTATGTTTTTGTAGATAAATAACTTACATATATTTCAAATAATGAGTAAATAATAACATTGGATTCATTCTGAACAATCAAATAACACGATAATTAATGCTTTTTGCAGTCAATGATAACCGATCATGAATATTCATGAATAATAACCAACGTTGATCCAACGTTGATCCAACGTTGGAATACATCCTGATTCCAGCAGCTAATTTTAAATCCTTTTATTATGCAAGGGGGTTTTAACCACCTGTGCTACAAGTAAAATAATTGACTTTTCTAACATCAAAGCTAGTGAACAACAGATGTGAAATGTTGGATTCTCGTTGGATTAACGTTTCACCTAAGCTATAATATAGATCGTTAATCCGTGGAAGCTTAATGTCCAATACCTTTACAATGATGAGTGTTTAATAGTGGATCAAGATTGGAATAGTACCTCATTCTATCAATGAAGTATTTATATACATAATTCAAACAATGCACTATAGCTGTAGCTGTTATGTGGTGTTTACTTGTCCTAGGGCTAGGCTACTGTGATTCTGCATATTTCACTACCATGACAATTTTGCTAGATTCACTGTTTTTGTGTTACACATTTACCTCTAATCAAATACATGCATACCTTAAATCTAGATCATATTCTCGATGAGTATCAATCAAAACTTTAAAAAAGGATTTATTTCATTGAATTGACAGCAAATTATGTCAAAGAACGATAGCAGTATGTATGGCCGAGTTGTCCGGCACCCTCGACAGACTCATGCACGCCAGCACTCTCGGCGTAGAAATGGCAGCTGATAATAACACGTCCCGAATACAGGGAAAGCACGAAAAATATACTACAGCTAGCATACATCACCGGCAATTTACCTAGAAACTTGCAGGAAACTATAAATGGACTGGTATACTCCATCACCATCCATATCCGTAGGCTCGCCCGAGTTCATACACTCACCCGAGTTCTTAAAAAAATTTAAAAAATAAACACAAAAGAACTGCTGTGATGGATTCGCTGTGATGTACGTTGCTAAATTATCAAGCCCTCTGGTGTCTATGGCACGCTAACTAACTTACACAAATCTGCTATGAGTAGCCGATGCGCAACAGATGCGCAAATTGAAAACTTGAAAGATGCAGATGTCGACTTTGATTCAACGTTATTCCAACGAGTTTGTCCAACGTCTGTCAAGCTGCAGTGAGTTTCTACCGTTGGACCAACGTTGGCATCCAACCTGATTCTCACATTAGATTGTGACATTTGTATGCGGATGTCCAACGTTGATCTAACGTTGGTCCAACAAGTTTGTCCAACAGCTTTCGAGCTACGTGTTTCCAACATTGGACCACCGGATTCCAACAATGAAGGAGTGATCTGTTAATTTCTTATCCAGCATCCAATGTTGAACCAACATATAGATCCAACAAGTCTGTCCTATGTCCAACGAGTTGGCATCCAACCTGATTCTAACAAAGATTGTGATATTTGTATGCGGATATCCAACGTTGATCTAACGTCCAACGAGATTGTCCAACGTCAATTTCACTAGTGTTACCGATGTTGATCCAACGTTGGTCCAACGAGATTGTCCAACGTCCATTTCACTGCGAGTTACCGATGTTGATCCAACGTTGGTCCAACGAGATTGTCCAACGTCCATTTCACTGCGAGTTACCGATGTTGATCCAACGTTGGTCCAACGAGATTGTCCAACATCCATTTCACTGCGAGTTACCGATGTTGATCCAACGTTCGTCGAACAAGATTTTCCAACGTCCATTTCACTGCGAGTTACCGATGTTGATCCAACGTTGGTCCAACGAGATTGTCCAACGTCCATTTCACTGCGAGTTACCGATGTTGATCCAACGTTGGTCCAACAAGATTGTCCAACGTCCATTTCACTGCGAGTTACCGATGTTGATCCAACGTTGGTCCAACGAGATTGTCCAACGTCCACTTCACTGCGAGTTACCGATGTTGATCCAACGTTGCTCCAACGAGATTCTCCAACGTCCATTTCACTGCGAGTTACCGATGTTGATCCAACGTTATTCCAACGAGATTGTCCAACGTCCATTTCACTGCGAGTTACCGATGTTGATCCAACGTTGGTCCAACGAGATTGTCCAACGTCCATTTCACTGCGAGTTACCGAAGTTGATCCAACGTTGGTCCAACGAGATTCTCCAACGTCCATTTCACTGCGAGTTACCGATGTTGATCCAACGTTGGTCCAACGAGATTGTCCAACGTCCATTTCACTGCGAGTTACCGATGTTGATCCAACGTTGCTCCAACGAGATTGTCCAACGTCCATTTCACTGCGAGTTACCGATGTTGATCCAACGTTGGTCCAACGAGATTGTCCAACGTCCATTTCACTGCGGGTTACCGATGTTGATCCAACGTTGCTCCAACGAGATTGTCCAACGTCCATTTCACTGCGAGTTACCGATGTTGATCCAACGTTGGTCCAACGAGATTGTCCAACGTCCATTTCACTGCGAGTTACCGATGTTGATCCAACGTTGGTCCAACGAGTCTGTCCAACGTCCAACGAGTTCCAACGAGTTTGCAAGTTTCCAACGTTGGTCCAACGTTGTCTTGCTACCTGGGGTAGTGAGTGTAGGAATAGGAATAGGACTATATGGATAGGAATAGGACTAGGAATAGGGTTAGGGTTAGTCTTAGGTAAAGGGAAAGCTAGGATAGGATGTTCTAGATATCACCAATAGGCGTGTCATATGAATATTAATTTAATTTTTTTAGTACGGTGAGACGTTGGTCCAATGTTGGACCAACGTTGGACCAACGTTGGATCAACGTTGGACCAACGTTGGACCAACGTTGGAGAAATGTTGGTGAATTACGCTGGACCAACGTTGGATGCTTGTTGGAGACATGTTGGATGCTTGTTGGAGACATGTTGGATGCTTGTTGGATGAGTGTTGGAGACATGTTGGATGCTTGTTGGAAATATGGTGGATGCTTGTTGGACACATGTTGCTTTGACGTTGGATCAACGTTTGCGTACGCCCAACCAACGCTGCTCCAACGTTGGCGAATACAAAATACCAACCTTGGATCAACGTTGGAAAAGCGTTGGTCCAACGTTGACAAATGACAACTTTCCAACGATGGACCAACGTTGATCCAACGTTGGTATTTTGTTTTCGCCAACGTTGGAGCAGCGTTGTTTGGGCGTACGCAAGCAACGTTGGTCCAACGTTGCCGGACAACGTTGGACCAACGTTGCCGAAAAAATTGGACAACGTTGGTCCAACGTTGGACCAACGTTGGCTTGCTACCTGGGTTGCTATCCTCACTCGGCTGATACTAGAATGGGCTTGGTGATGCAGACTCTCCTTGTTGGCCTCACCCTGGTCGCACTGACCAGTGCTTGCAGTAAGTAGAGACTACTCGCTCAACCAAACTTACTCTGAATCCAACACTTATTCGGAGTTATACATGGTTATGATATTAATCCTAATAATGATATAAATAATAACATAATTATGACAATATTAACCAAATAATTCAAGTAATGATTTTAATAATTTAAATAATATTAAAGGCCAAGTTGAGTTTTGGTAATTTCCAAAGTGCCCCCCCCCCCCCCCCCCCCCCAACATCGATTGTAACGGATTTGGTTGATTTCAATTCCATATGAAAGATCATCGAAAAAAACATGGGAAATAATACTAATTTCCATTCAAATGCTCTAATTGTTGTGAAATTTGCTTTCAAAATATCATGTGGTTGACGCCCGGGTATCACTTTTTAGAACCGCTAGTGCGAAGCACTAGCGTTCTATGTTCTCCTAATAAAAGACTGAAACCAAATATTTGTGTGCACGCTAATTGTGCTTAAAACTATACATATGATACGGTACTTACCAGCAATTTACTCTCCAATATGTGATCCAACTACCGGGTGGATTTAGATTATGATTTTTCCTTCCATTCCGCAAAAAATCAGTGATATAATTATGCGCCTCATGGACCAGTCTCTCCGTGTGTTAGCGCGACTGTGAACGAAAGGCGAACGAATGCGAATGGGGCTTGCGAGTTGCGTCAACGGCAGTGTTGAAGTCATACTTCTATGGTTGCGATACATAATATACACGTACTACTGTATAGTATTACCGCACACAGTGACTGCACTACAGTCCCGTATTACCGCACACTGCACTATACAGTCCGGTATTAGGACCTACAACGCTATAGTGCTTCGCGCCGAGTTAATTTGACACTTCGAGTTGTAACGGCTCTTTTTGAATGATAACAGGGGTTTTACTTTGTCGTTTGTAATTGTGTATACTTTTCGAGCATGGTGAAGTTATAACTATTAGTTTGTATCGTAATCGTGCAGGTTTTGGTTACTAAAGTTAAGTTTGACCAATACTCAACTATCCCTTTAATAATAACTAAACGATCATACTAATTACAATAATACTATTACTAATAACATGATGACAATCAAACCCAACAAAACGAACAGTAACGATAATAGTATACCAAAGACATTGAATAATATCGCTCTCTAATGATACTTTTTGTTTAATTTTGTTTCTTTACAACCTAATGTATATAGCATACGTGTATGATGTTCCGATTGATGTTGATGTTTGTGACTCGACGGTGGTAAAGAGCCTTGCCTGTGACATCCGGAACCGGTACTACAACAGTCAAATCAACCTGCTCACCGTCCAATCAACTGGTCTGAGCGATGGAGCCGACCCTCTCTCCAACATCGAGGACACCTGTAACGGACAGCAAGCACGGCGTTCCAGGTATGCGCTTTTATACAACTAACGAATGGGCTTCTTGTGATAGTCAAATCTATTACCGAGGTGGGCTCAAAATGATTATTACCCGAAGCGTAGCTGAGGGTAATAGTCATTTTGAGCCCACTGAGGTAATACAGCATGTCCCAGAATTAATTACAAGGGGGCTTTCTGCAACGATAACTTTAAAGATAGTAGATCAATCAGAATGATATTTCAGGTGATGAAACTATAACGTATTACCTACATCTTGCAGAAAACCCTATTCGATTTGTTTCGGTGGTCATGGAGAATGAGGATCTTTTGTCAATCATGTCAGATGTCCCTTCCCTCCAGGTTTTGTAAGGTGACGTGTTGTCCATTGACAACGGGACTTTCTGCAACGATAACTTTAAAATAGTAGATTGATCAGAATAATATTTCAGGGTATGAAACTATAACTTATTACCTACATCTTGCAGAAAACCATATTCGATTTGCTTCAGTGGTCATGGAGAATGAGGATCTTTTGTCAATCATGTCATGTGTCCATTTTCGTTCATAAAGCATGTATTCACAAAAGTCCATGTATTCACGATATAATTTCCTATTTTGGACCAATAAACTTAAATGATCATCTCTTTCTGCAGCGGGACCATGGTGTTATTACAACAAAATGTCCCTTATATATTTCATTCATCTTTATTGACACACGTCACATTTTCTTGTAGCTATGGCACCGCTCCAGGAGGCTCCGTGTGCCTTGGTGAACAAATCCTGCGATATCTCATAGACCTGGCTGATCAGGGAAACATCGTGTCGGTAAGTGTGCAATGTTACCAAAACAGCATTCTTGTTTGTTATTAGTATGATCTTATTTCATTCACTTTTCTCAAGTTATGTTATATTTATGTAGCATCTATTTATTTTGATAATCCATAAGATTATAATTATTATTATTAATATAATTATGTTTTAGTTATGATCAGTTTAAATACTAGCATTTTTTTAATCATTACCATTATAAATATCATTATTATAAGAAGTGGTAGAAAGGGTAGATAAAGTAGTAGTAGTAGTAGTAGTAGTAGAAGTAGTAGTAGTAGTAGTAGTAGTAGTAGTAGTAGTAGTAGTAGTAGTAGTAGTAGTAGTAGTAGTAGTATAGTAGTAGTAGTAGTAGTAGTAGTAGTAGTAGTAGTAGTAGTAGTAGTAGTAGTAGTAGTAGAAGTAGTAGTAGTAGTGGTGTAGTAGTAGAGTAGTAGTAGTAGTAGTAGTAGTAGTAGTAGTAGTAGTAGTAGTAGTAGTAGTGGTGGTGGTGGTGGTGGTGGTGGTGGTGGTGGTGGTGGTGGGAGGGGGGGGGGGGTTCAAAATAGCAAACAAAAATAGCAAAAAATCGGACGATAGTATTAAAAAATCACTTACGGGGGTTCAAAATAGCAAACAAAATGTGCAGCTTCGCGGCTCGAGGACGATGTCAACCCCCCCCCCCTCCCCCCCCCCCCTCTAAGCAAAAAGCTAGATCCGCCCCTGAAATTATTTAGAACTCTTTTGGTTCTTTCATGCATTGATGTACTTTGATTGATCATATATATGTATATAGAAGCATGTAACAGGATTCGAGTTTTCAAATTTTCATTTCTATAACCATGATAACAAGATTGTTTGATTGAAGAGTTCGGAATTTGAATATTTCACTGGAGAGTTATAACTATGTTCAAAGTCAGTGCAATTTGTTAGCAAATATCGTTTGCATTTATGCTCATAACTTGGCCATATAATTGTCCTTTCATTTTGTTTTCTTTCAAAAATTGCTTAATGGACATATTACATCACAGCAATACATAATGTATCATCACTTCTTCATTTGTGCAGATGTCTACAAAGTTAATAGGTCACTTTATAGTCTGTGTTGTTTTAAAGTATTGTTTAATGAACTTAATTTGTTATTCACGCCCACTGTGAGATTCTTAGAGACTTTCTCCTCTTACCAGGATACTCTCCGGCAGTAAGAGGTTGTATGTATATTACGTTGAATTTCGTGATGAGTCCGGCCTCAAATTGACGTTATTTGTTTTGTATGCAAGTCCTCATGGCATGCATGGCGGCGTACTAATTATCCTAAATGTTTTTATTTGTAATGCAGGTGAGCGCTCTTGCTGGTGGCAGTCATGGCTCTTCGTCATACCACTACCAGGGCCGCTCGGTGGATCTAGAGGTGCGTGGCGTTGACCCCTACATTGCTTGGATAAACCTGTGTGAGTCCTATGGGGCCATCGAAAATCTACCTGCGCTCCCATTCTTGCCGCCCCCAGGTGCCGGGTTCGACAACGAAGTGTGGATGCATACACAGTGCACCATACAAGATGGCCCGGTAGGAGGAGGCGGAGGTGGAGATGATGGGAAGGACGACTGGATGGGTAATCCTCTGTGAGAGTGTACGTGTGAGAGGTCAAGCATATCATAATCGGGCACAAAATTCAAAAACACGATACATTCGGGCAAAATCATGTCACATTCGGGAATTCATACAAGTATATCATTTTTAACCGCGTTTATCACAATAACTATTTTATTTTGCTTGTTGCTTCCCAGGTGGAAATGGGGCAGATGATATTCGGGCAGAAGTCCGACCGACCCCACCGCCCCCCCCCCCCCTCCCCTCCCCCTGGCAAAATTGCTTCTATATGTATGCATATTTTAACACTGTATTCTGCATTTTACATTGGTTTTTATTGAGATGTGGAAATAAACTTGAAACTTGATTTAGACATACTGCATGTATCAAGCTAAACCGGCACAAGGCTCGAAACAAAACTGAGATTTAACGCACACGAGATGGAAATAAACGTGTTATTTTTATTAAGGAATTTAATGACAAATAAATATTGTATAATGGAAACCAAATTGGCAACAACAAAGCCGTCATTGATGATTATGTTGATTATAAAATATATATTTAGATATCGTCATATCATATCGATAACATTCGAAAACATTTAATATTCATTGTATCACACTCTTTCCTTTGTTTCGTTATGATAATGATGACTCTTTTAAAGATGAATATATAAAAATTAGAAATTATATTACTAAATTAAGACGAACAAATAAAAAACAGTATACTAAAAATATACTTTATACATGTAAAAATGATAGTAAGAAATTATGGCGTGAACTTAATAAAATTACAGCCAGAAAACGTAAAGATGATTCATTACCGTGTGATCTTACTGGTAATAAATTGAATGAGTTTTTTGTATCAGTTGGAAATGTAAAAATTAATAATACTGAAGATATAATATGGAAAAACCCTGAATGTATACATGAATTTATGTTTGATAGTATAAAAGAAAGTAATGTAAATGATGCATTGGAAAAATTAGGAAATGAAAGTAATGTGGATATACTGAATTGTGATTCTAAATTACTATGTATAGCTGCTCCTGTCATAACTAAATCATTAACTGTATTATTTGAAGAAAGTCTTAAACTTGGTATTGTCCCAGTAGATTGGAAAATATCAAAGGTAACTCCCATATATAAAGGAAAAGGGGACAAAAATGATCCATCAAATTATAGGCCGATTTCCGTAACTAGTCACGTGGTGAAACTTTTAGAAAGAACAGTCCAGAGCCAGTTGTTGCGGTACCTTCGTAATAATGATTTAATTTCGATAGATCAATCTGCATTTTTACCCAATCACTCAACTAATACATGTATACATAGAGCCGTCGATGATTGGCTCGAATCATTTAATGAAAATGAAATGGTTGCGGCTTGTTTTCTTGATATATCTAAATGTTTTGATTCCATTAATCATGAATTGTTGTTAAAAAAATTAGAATATTATGGTATTAAAGGCAATTCATTAAAATGGTTTATTAGTTACTTAAAGGATAGGAGTCAAATAGTTTATTGTCATGGTATGTTATCTAAATCTGAACGTATACTTTATGGCGTACCTCAAGGGAGTGTTCTTGGACCCATATTGTTTCTTTTATTTGAATTGAATTGAATTGAATTGAATTTATTCCACATTTGTATAAAAAACATGAACATATGTACATACAGTTGAATTAAAACAATATAGCATAACACATAAGAACAAGTATAACAGAAGAGAAAACAAAGAAAACACAAAATTGCACTAACATTATGTAAATGTGGGGATTATAAAAAGTCACAAATGACTTATAAGCATAACCCCTGGATATTTAAAACTGAAATAAGAGTCAAGTGATAAGGAAGAAAAATAACGTTACTATTAACATATTTCACAAAGATAGGAAATAATAATGAAGCATGAAATGCTAAAGGTTATTAAAAATGTACTCTTTAAATTTAAATTTTAATATATTCAGCGATTTTGCATTCTTGATATTTTCAGGTAAACTGTTCCACAGCAGTGGACCATTGTATGATATTAATGTACGTGAGAGGGAAGACTGACCATAAATAACACGATAATTTAACTTTCCTCTGGTATTGTAAGAATGAATATCAATATTTCTGTCAAAGAATGAATGGAAATTTGTAGGTAATAAATCATTAAAATATAAATACATAAATATACCGACATTATAATTATACAGTGCATGTACAGGCAACATTTTAAATTTGTTAAATAGAGGGGCAGTATGTGCTCTAAAACCAGATTTAGATATTATACGTACACAACGTTTCTGTAATATTAATATTCTATTTAATAAATAATTATTTGAAGATCCCCAAATTGAAATTCCATAATTTAAATGACACAATATAAGAGTATTAGAAAATGTTTATATGGATGACAAGAAAATTATATTATTTATTAATGACTTGTCACAATCGGTACAATTATGTTCATGTAATATGTTCGCAGATGATGTAGTTATATATTATGCGGATACAGATATTGATAACTTGGTGAAACATTTTAAAGCTGATTTAAACTTAATTTTTAAATGGTATGAACAAAATAGATTACGACTTAATGTAGATAAGACAAAAGTTATGCTTTTAAGTACACGTTCAACACATCAGTTAAATGTTTATATGGATGACAAGAAAATTGATCAGGTTCATAGCTTTCGGTACTTAGGTGTAGAAATTGATGATAAACTTAAATGGAGTGCTCATGTTCATAACCTTGTTAGATCTATTTCTAGTAAATTATACTCATTGCGTAAAATGTCCCAATTTTGGGATAAAAAGTCTCTATTAATGATGTATAATATGACCATTCAACCTTGTATAGATTATTCGATCACAGTATGGGGCAATTGCTCACAGAAGAATGAGGATTTATTATATCGCTTACAAAAAAGGGCAGGCTAGAATTGTTACATCTAATTGTGATTATGAAACTGTTAATGGAAAAGATTTAATTAAAACATTAAAATGGCAATCATTAGGTCAACGAATGAATTATTTTTTAGCAACACTAAATGTACAAATCCGTTCATGGAACAGCTCCTACTCACTTATGTAATGCAATTGAAATGGTTTGTGATCGCCACGATATTAATACGAGAGCAGCTAACACTTTGAATATTATACTACCTAAACCGAAAGTACAATGTTATAAAAATAGCCTTATATACTCGGGTGGCATTGTCTGGAACTCGCTGCCTAGTCATTTACAATGTTCGAGGTCTCTTCCCTCTTTTAAACGTTTATACAAACAGCTGTATTTTCACTGATGTATATATGACCAGCGGAACGATAGATAACTGTTTTTAATTATATTGTTTTAAATTGTTGTTTAGTAAATACTCCAACATATACGTGATCTATCGGACAAAGCAGAACGGGTGGATGAATGTAGCTGTGTTTATTTGTGGTTATGATTCCATTGTGTGATACGGATGAGTGAATGTGCGTGCTTCTCCCATTGTGATGTGTGGCTGTGCGTGTGCCTGCTGTATGACTGTGAGGTGTTCTGTCATGTCTGTGTTGACATTGTTCTGCTTGACTGATAATCACGTGCTAGCTGGAGTAACCCAAACAAATTATTTCTCTCTTTCGTAAAAATTAGTATATTTAGACTGTATATATATATAGAAACTTAATTGTGTTTTTATGATTTGAAATAAATTGAAACAATTTTAATATAACTTTGTCCAAAATTGTAATAAAGTATATCTTGAATCTGCTGGTCATATGCTATTTGTACATATTTCTATATTTATATTTATCATATTAATGTATTATTGTTTTATGTATATTGTATGATGTTATATCAGGACCCTGACGAAAAACAGTATCCTTGCTGATCAGGCTATCCTGTATAAATATATTTGAATAAATAAATAAATAAATAACTCTATGTGTCTATAAATAACAAATTTTTTTTTTGCAGTGTGTTTGATATTTCGATTTAGTAGGTTACTTCAAAATAAGAGAGCAACATTAAATAGTGTAGCTAAATAATTATGCATAATAGACGGGTCGTATGATATGGGTTAATTTAGTTTACGGTGTTTGAATGTTTTCAACATGTTAACCATGTAAATGTTTTTTGAAAGTTTAATTTTGTATGAAAATGGTTGACACCAATGTTTTTGGAGAGCGCCCTCTTGTGTTTTAATGGCTCTTTGTGAATGAAAACAGGCTTTTTATTTATTTGTTTATAATTTTCTATACCTTTAGAGCATGGTGGAGTTATAACTATTAGTTTGTTACGTCATATTGCAGGTTGTGGTTACTAAAGCTCAGCCTTACAAAAACTGTTCTATACTCCTTAAAGCATTGTCTGCTAACTCATGAATAATAACTACAGCATAGACTAAATTGTAATATATTAGATCCAATCAGGGCTGGAGGGAGCCTACCTATTGAAATGTAATAATAAAATATGACTGATTATATAGAGAAAAATAACCGAAGTTTAGTTTGTTTTGAAGTTAAGCATTCAAAAAAACTCTTATCAATACCATTGCAAAGATGTCAACAATAACCAAATAGTACTCGCTTTCAATGACTTTAATGTATTCATAATTCAATTGTTATTAAACAGATTTTAGCGCTGTTCGAATGATGGTCTATTTCGTTTCACTCATTAAATGTCTGTGTTTGTGTCATGAAGAATGACAATAGTGACAATGATTATTGTAAATGATGATGATATGTATGGTAATGATTATAATAATAATAATAATAATAATAATAATAATAATAATAATAATAATAATAATAATAATAATAATAATAATAATAATAATAATAGTTATAATGATAAGAATACTAATGATAAGAGTAATAATAGTAATGATAATAAATAATAATGATGATATGAGCAAATAACAGTTATGATATTAATGAATGTGTGTCATGATGATGGTTATTATGATGAGGATGGCTTTTAATGATGGTGGTGATATAAATAAATAAATGATTAGGAAGATGGTAGTGACTGTAATGATGTTACTGATGGTCATGGTGATGATGATGGTGGTGATGACGATAGTGATTGGATTGAATAGTGATTGTCTCTCTTCTTCTTTCTTCGCTGCCTCTCTCTGCCTATCACACACTATTTTGTAGGCTTTCTCCATCAGCCTCTGCTGCTCCTGGGTGTAATCATCTGTACATTCGGGGCGACGACTGTTGACAAGATGATCCACTGGCAGTGTAGGTCTGCGGCCAAACATCAGAAAGTGTGGAGTCACTCTTGTTATCCGGTGGGGTGTGGTGTTGTAGACGTACACCATATGCTGGATCAACTCCGGCCATCTTTTCCTTTCTCCAGGATCCAGTGATCTCAGCAGTCCACATAACGTCTTGTTAAAACGTTCACACTGGCCATTCCCGGCCGGATGGTATGCCGTCGTCCGCGACTTCTGTATGTTGTACAGCTTGCACAGCTCCGCAACAAGGGTGCACTCGAATGACCGTCCTTGATCCGAGTGAATTCTTGACGGTATGCCAAACCGTGTGAACCAAGCATCTCGTAACACCTTCGCTACCATCACAGCAGTTTGATCCTTGCATGGGATGGCTTGGCAAAACTTGCTGAACACGTCCGTGATCACCAAGACATCTTCAAATCCTCCTCTCCCTCTGTCAAGCTTCAGGAAGTCTACAGCTACAATCTCGAGGGGTCTGAATGCGATCAAATGCCGTTGTGGAGGGCGAACCGTGGGTGTAGGCAACTTTGAAGTGATGCATCTGAAGCACTTCTTGATGTACCTCCTTGCTTCTCGTGTCATACCAGGCCAATAACACCGTTCTCTCAACAAGTTCAGTGTTCTGTCAACTCCCTGGTGACCCCATCTGTCATGCGTCATCTCTAGCATGGTCTCTCTCAGCACTCTGGGTACAAGCAACTGTTGAGTCCTGCCCAACACCGGGTCCTCCACCTCGCGGTACACCACATCATTGTACACCTCGTAGCTCCTGTACTCGCGCATCCATCCATGACAATCCGTCACTCTTGTGTCAGGCTCTAGTCCTGGTGTCCTCTCTCTCTTTAGACGCCTTATTTCATAAGAAGGCCTTTGTTCAGATATTTTGAAGCACCTCTCTTCGATTGATCCAAGACATATCGTGAGTTTACCTCGAGAGATTACGGTGGAGTCGAGTTGGAATTTGCTGACTACCCTTTATAACCCACGCATATATGCCTTTAATCAAGTGGGGTAAAAGATTATTAGTAAACCATGTTTCAAAAAGATTTTTACAGGAAGTCTGATAGTTGTACATGTATGACCTGGGCCCATAACATAGCGATTCACAATTAATTGTACATGATCAATCAATTGATCGTACGATCGGTTAATTGATCAATCGAACGATTAATTGTGAATCTTTATGTTACGGGTCCCAGGATCGTAACATGCAGGAGCCCAGATAGCAATTTAACGTTTATGTAACGTTACCATATGGTTTACATTATATTATAATAACGTTTACTTGATAACGTTACATTATGGTTAGTTTGCTCATTGATTTAACGTTAATGTAACGTTAACATTTACGTTAACATGATAACTAAATATGAACGTTATGCCAACGTTAATTGGATAACGTTACATTATGGTTAGTTTGCTCATTGATTCTACGTTATTGTAACGTTAACATTTACGTTAACATTGTAACTAAATATGAACGTTATGCCAACGTTATATTATGGTTAGTTTGTTCATTGATTCTACGTTATTGTAACGTTAACATTTACGTTAACATGATAACCAAATATGAACGAAAAATTAACTTAAAATCATATGGCAAATGTGTCGGATAAATATATATATACTTATAGAAGTGCCTATACCTAAGTCTTACATTATAACATTCCTAGTCCTAGTCCTAGTCCTAATCCTAATCCTAATCCTATTCCTATGCCTTATCCTACACTCGCTACATATCAAGTCTTCATCCACTCAGCTATATATATCCTAGCTTATGTGAGAATATTTTGTTTATGGTTAGTATTTTGATAAAGTCGAATATATTTTATAATATTTAAAAGTATTTACATTGGTGAATCATGAGAACAAACATTTAATATGTTTGTTAGATAAGTTAATTACATTTATTTAAAACAATGAGTCAATAATAGCATTGGATGAATTTTAAACAATCAAATTACTCGAAATTTATACTTAATTTGTAGTCAATAATTGCTCATGAATATTCATGAATAACAACCAGCGTTGATCCAACGTTGATTCAACGTTGATCTAACGTTTCAGATTGTTTCAGATTCAGATTCAGATTCAGTTTATTTAAACCATAAAACAAAAGTAAAACATATAAATGGCAGTTTGATAATCAAATATACAAAATGGTTTTTGGACCCCATAGAAGCAGGAGTTTGTAAATTGGGGCCCTTTTACAAGTTTCTAAAGAAGTAATAATGGTAGGTATGTCATCCACACAAATATAAATGGCAGTTTGATAATCAAATATACAAATTGGTTTTGGACCCCATAGAAGCAGGAGTTTTTAAATTGTGGCCCTTTTACAAATTATACAATTCTAAAGAAGTGATAATGGTAGGTAGGTCATCATTCACACCATACACACACCATTCACTCAAGCCAGGGGTGTAGATCCGTTTTTTAGATTGGGGGGCGAAATTTGAAATTTTTTCCAGAATGACCACTGAGAGAGAGTAAAAGCCCCACATTGGCATGCCCGGAAGTTTTATTATGCGCTCATTGAAAGTGTCTCGATAGCTCGAAGACTTGACTTTGGGGGCACCCACATTTGGGGACATTAATGGGGGTTCAGGGGGCGGAGCCCCCGGAAGCTTTTAGATTTCAGACATTTGCTCCTAGCATGGGTTTTAAAACTGTATAAAATAGTGAACCTACTCATAACGTATTTTAAAAGGGCATAGCGATGAAAAGACTGAGCCTTGCATGAGATAGATCTGCGTGATCATGTATACTACAGTATAGAGCCATCGTATAGGGGAGACATTGCGAGGAAGCGAAGTGACCTAGCGGGGGAGCGTGTGGGAGGGAGTGTCCCCCTCCCACAGTAGGGAGCTTTTGTATTTTTGGGCGGGAAATTGTGCGATTTGGTGCACACCTGAGACAAATTTCACGTAATATGAAGTATAGGTATGGAACCAAACATACATAATGACAAAGGGAGGGGGACACTCTGCTCTTTTTTTCAAATGTGGGGGAACATGATATTCCAATTTGATTTGCGTTCAGCGCATATGTACCGAGATAATTTTATTTTCTGATGAGGGTTTAATAAACTTCGTTTGAGAAATTATTGTGCCCAACACATTTAAAAAGGTGAGATCCCACAACCCAAATGAAACTTGCAATTATGAGAAACTGTATGCGCGCGAAGCGCGCGGCAAAAATAAGATTTACAGTCCTTTTCAAACTAAAAAACGGCTATTTTGAAGATTTATTATTGATAAATGTGTCTTTCCCCTCTTTGGCATTATATCACTCGATTTTTTTTCTTCCTCATTTTCGGAATTATTGGGGGCGAAATTATATGTTCGACCCCCCAATATTTTCATTGGGGGGGGGGGGGGCGACCGCCCCCCTGCCCCCCCCCCCCCCCCTCCCCCAAGATCGACACCCCTGACTCAAGCCCACATCGTGGGCACTGCTATGAATACAAGAAGAGAATAGAAGGAGCGAAGAGGGGGATAGGAATAAACGAAGATAAAGAAAAAAGTGAAATAGAAGAGCAAGTGAAAGTATTGGCATACATCCTAATTCCAACAGATAATTTTGTAATCATATTTTTATGCAAGAGTTTTTTAACCATGCTGCAAATTAAATAACCTAATTTTCCTATTTCAATGCTAGATAACAACACATGTATGTTTAATGTCGACTAACGTTTCACCTTAATGGCTATTGTCTAGTAATGCTAATCCATGAAATTTTGTCTGATACCTTTGCAATGATGAGTGTCTAATATAGCCTTAAATATTACATCATTCCAACAATGAAGTATTTTAACAAGGGTGAACAAGCGTGGACACACAACGTAGTTCGAACAAATAAAGAGCAATTAGCCTCAATTCAAAAGGGCACTTTATCCACTTGTGGTATTTTTGAGTAATTTTAGTTTTTTTTATTAAACCACTTAAATGTCCACCGAAAATAAAAAATAAAAACATTTATGTAACGTGACCATACGGCATACCGTTTACAATATATTGTATTTACCATGTTTACATTATGGTTTGTTTGCTCATTGCGTTTACGTTATTGTAACGGGTAGTTTAGTTTGGGTAGAGAGGGCGCTGCACATCACAATTTTTTTGTGAGGTAATGAACAACTGAGTGTCGAATTTGAGAGAACATGCAATTTTAATGGCAGAATAAACTTTATATGGTCAAAATTGACCCAGAAACGGCTGAAATATCAATAAATATATCTGATCTTATAATTATTTGGGGCCCAAATAATTAGATGATTTTTAGAAAAAAATAAAAAATGCTTGCGCTTTTTCAAAAATGTTCAAAAGCGTTTTTTAAATAGTTGTTGATTATCTCGTTATTTAATCATTATATCAATAAATCATCACATGCATAATTATGTATGAAAAATGGTTGAAACCAATGCCTTTTTAAAAAGCGCCCTCTTGTGTTTTAATGGCTCTTTTTGATTGATAACAGGCTTTTTACTTAGTCGTTTGTAATTTTGTATACCTTTCGAGCATGGTGGAGTTATATTATATATAACTTTACATTATGGTTAGTTTGCTCATTGATTCTACGTTATTGTAATGTTAACATGTACGCAATAACATGATAACTAAATATGAACATTATGCCAACGTTTACTAGATAACGTTACATTATGGTTAGTTTGCTCATTGTTTTTACGTTATTGTAACGTTGACCTTTACGTTAACATGATAACTAAATATGAACGTTATGCCAACATTAATTGAATAACGTTACTTTATGGTTAGTTTGCTCATTGATTTTACGTTATTGTAACGTTAACATTTACGCAATAACTGGATAACAAAATATGAACATTATGCCAACGTTTACTAGCTAACGTTACATTATGGTTAGTTTGCTCATTGTTTTTACGTTATTGTAACGTTGACCTTTACGGTAACATGATAACTAAATATGAACGTTATGCCAACATTAATTGGATAACGTTACATTATGGTTAGTTTGCTCATTGATTTTACGTTATTGTAACGTTAACATTTACGCAATAACTGGATAACAAAATATGAACATTATGCCAACGTTTACTAGCTAACGTTACATTATGGTTAGTTTGCTCATTGTTTTTACGTTATTGTAACGTTGACCTTTACGGTTACATGATAACTAAATATGAACGTTATGCCAACATTAATTGGATAACGTTACATTATGGTTAGTTTGCTCATTGTTTTAACGTTATTGTAACGTTAACATTTACGCAATAACATGATAACTAAATATGAACATTATGCCAACGTTTACTAGATAACGTTACATTATGGTTAGTTTGCTCATTGTTTTAACGTTATTGTAACGTTAACATTTACGCAATAACATGATAACTAAATATGAACATTATGCCAACGTTTACTAGATAACGTTACATTATGGTTAGTTTGCTCATTGTTTTTACGTTATTGTAACGTTGACCTTTACGGTAACATGGTAACTAAATATGAACGTTATGCCAACATTAATGGGATAACGTTACATTATGGTTAGTTTGCTCATTGATTCTACGTTATTGTAACATTAACATTTACGCAATAACATGATAACTATATAAATATGAACATTATGCCAACGTTTACTAGATAACGTTACATTATGGTTAGTTTGCTCATTGTTTTTACGTTATTGTAACGTTGACCTTTACGGTAACATGATAACTAAATATGAACGTTATGTCAACATTAATTGGATAACGTTACATTATGGTTAGTTTGCTCATTGATTATACGTTATTGTAACGTTAACATTTACGCAATAACATGATAACTAACTATGAACATTATGCCAACGTTTACTTGATAACGTTACGTTATACGTTACACTAACCGTTAAATTTAACACCAGAGCTAATCAATACATACCATTATTATAACGTTTGTCTTTTATCCGTTAACTTTTACACCAGAACTAATCAATATAATAACGTTACTACAATGTTTGTCTTTTAACCATTTAATCAAACACAGAAGCTATCCAATGCATAACATTACTACAACGTTGGTATTTTAACCATTCAATTAAACACCAAGGCTAACCAAAATATAACTTGACAACAACGTTGGTCTTTTAACCGTTAAATTAAACACCGGTGCTAATCAATATATAACGTTATTACGATGTTTATATTTTAACCGTTAAATTAAACAGAAAGGCAAATCAGTATATAACGTCACTACAACGTTGGTCTTTTAACCATTACATTAAACACAAAAGCTAATTACTTAATAACGTTACCACAACGTTTTTCTTTTAACCGCTAAATTAAACAACAAAGCTAACCAAAATATAAATTTACAGCAACGTTTGTCTTTTAACCGTTAATTCAAGCACCAAAGCTAACCAAAATATAACGTTACTCCTTCGTTTGTCAGTCTTAACCGTTATATTAAGCACCAAAGGTAACGAAAATATAACGTCACCACAACGTTGGTATTTTAACCGTTAACTATGCACCAAAGCTAACAGTAACGTTACTACAACGTTGTAACAGCAATGGTAACCAAAAATCAACCAAAACAACCATATTCTAACGTTAGAATAACGTCTACCTGTTATCTGGGTATAATAATTAGACATTGTTATATTTATGTATATTTAAGCCATCTCTGAATCGATTTTGATCAAATAAAGTTATTCTGTCATTAAAATGGTATGATCTTTCAAATTCGATAGTTATTCTCACAAACAAATATTTTGTGCAGCGCCCTCTTTACCAAAACTCAACTATGGAACTAAAAGAACAATCCAGATAGGGCATTGTGTGCATTGCACCATCCCTCGTGTACAAGGTTATGGATTAGACGACGTCGCTATTTATTATCACAAATGCTTTCTTTTTCAAACATTATGCATGTATTTGCACTTTATGTAGTTGTAGATGGATATACAGTTTGATTTTCTTGCTTGATTGATTGATTGATTGATTGATTGATTGATTGATTGATTGATTGATTGATTGATTGATTGATTGATTGATTGATTGATTGATTGACTGAGTGAGTGATTGATTGATTGATTGATTGATTGATCGATCGATCGACTGATTGATTAATTGTCAGTTTCTAAACTGAACAAAAAAAGTAAATTACCCCTAAGCAATTGCCCATAATTTCATAACCGATTATTGTTTCACGATGTCATCTTACCACAATATTGGCACAGTTGTATATTCGATATGTGCGGAAATCAGAGATATTCATCACTTTATGGCTGAATGAGCACAGATTAAAGACACAATGGCCCAATTCAAAAGTCACGAGGTATTTGGAGTGCCTGTGCATTGTTGTGAATCAGCACATGCGGCGAAATGCATTGATAATGGGTTATAAAACAATGCTGTTTGATATTCCATTCATTTTGATTTTGTTATGGTACATGTGGTAAAATACATTCATTGCAATTGTAAAACAGGGCATTTGGTAATTTTCCAATTCTCAATAATTTGTAGTAATGATAATACTTTTGCGAGTTTGGAAATATGACTATTGTCTGTAGTGTGTCCTCACTCAACCATGGATTAATGATAACCTCTTATTTTTACACATTGTTTTCCTAATTACCATATAGGGATATCTTGGCAAGACGAAATCTTGAAACGATTCCTTGTTATGAAATTATGGGCAATTGTTAGGGGTAAGTTACTTTTTGTGTTCGGTTTATATGAACTATCACATAAAACACACACAAACTAACGATCTCGAGAAAAAAGAGAATTACAATAGTTGAGGGAATAAAAGAATTATGACAAAATTATAGAACAATTATTTGTGATCAGTTTTTGTGATTATACAATGCAGACCCATCGGTGTGCAGACCTAAGCTATACAACTCTAGTAGCTATCATCGAGAAAAATACCATCTCTACACTCGGACGAGCTTATCAGGCATGCGGTAGTGTATTACCGAACTACGTCATGATCTAGCATTCAAAGGTTATTTTAGTCAATTACGTCATTGTCCTTATACATATTACAGGGGATTCTCCGCAGCGGCTGTCCACGCATTACCCCTTATACTAGTCGGCTGCTACAATACACTGTTAGCCACATACGATAAACAAACATGGGAAAACCCACTCACGTTCAATGTCCACTGGCTTGCATTCGGGCCTAGTAGTGTTTCACAATACACAGGCATATTCCAGCAAATTAAATCGCTATTTCGAAAGCGCATCTCCATAGAAGCAGTGAGACAGAATTACGTTTTGTTTCATGAGCTGAGCATAGTGGTTAGCGATTCAGTAGCTGGTATTCCCTACATCCTACTGGCGGTCTTGACTACGCTGTGTATTCTAATCATCTTCTTTGTAGTTGATGATTTTTGGAGACAGAGTCGTTGAACCCATCTCATGTGATGTTAATGTTTATATATAATTCTAATGCATGTGAGTAGGTCTCTGGATGCTGGATTGGGTGCTATAATTATTATACAGACTACAGCTAAAAAGAGGAGCGACGCCACATTGGCTCCTGATACCGGCTACCATCCCGCCTCGAAAGTAAAGGTGAGTCTATACCATAGAGTTCAGTGGTCATCTCTAGGGCCTAGAAATGTTCATAAGTACAATGTTTTTTTTGCTATTCATGTTCTAAATGGTTTATAGAGAAAATTCAGCCTTGTTGCCACCTCGGCAACATTGAGCAATTTTTGTTATAAGCATTATAAAGATAATGAGCTAATTTGCATATTTCTGAAATAAGGTCAGAGGTCATTTGCTATCTAGGAATAGTGCAAACATAATGAAAACTATTATTTAAAGGTGTTTTGGGGTAATGAATTCATTTCCGGTGCCCATTTGCATTTGCCATATGGGCAACACCCTGAAATCCAAGATGGCTGCCCCTAATTTGCATATTTATGAATATTATTGGTTTTTGGTAGTTTAATCCATTCATGAGTAAAAAGTACGGGATTTTATGTTTCAATCATGTTCTACATATGTATTAAAGATATTTAAGCTTTGTTGCCACCTTGGCAACAATCAGCAATGCATATAATTAGCATAATTAGGTTTTTCACCTAATTTGCATATTCCCAGAAATCAAGTAAAATCGTATATATTGTGAACCCGAAAACTAGAAATTACGAGTAATACCTCTATTCCAAGGTTTTGGGGGGGCAACAAATCCATTTCTGATACTTAATTCAACACAAAACCATGGCAACCCACATACATCCAAGATGGCCGCCTTTGGCTTTTGTAAGGAGAGAATGTTATTAGTCTGTTTAATCGCATTTATTTCATAAATGTATTATTTTGTACTGTTAAAACCAAACTGAATTGTGAGTCCAGTATTCTAGTTGCCTATTCCAATGATTGAAATTTAACAAAAAGATCATCCCGAGCTTTTATAACCAAAAGAAGGAAAACATGTATCCTAGCTCGACTAATTTTGGGATCAGCCATCTTGGATTTATATGGGTTGCCATGGAGATATGTCGAATTAAGTATCATAAATGGATTTGTTGCCCCGCAAAACCTTGGAAAAGTGGTATTACTCGTAATTTTTAGTTTTCGGGTTCACAATATATACGATTTTACTTGATTTATGGGAATATGCAAATTAGGTGAAAAACCTAATTATGCTAATTATATGCATTGCTGATTGTTGCCAAGGTGGCAACAAAGCTGAAATATCTTAAATACATATGTAGAACATGATTGAAAAATAATATCCTGTACTTTTTGTTTATTAATTGCCTCAGCCACCAAAAACCAATCATATTCATAAATATGCAAATTAGGGGCAGCCATATTGGATTTTAGGGTGTTGCCCATATGGCACACGCAAATACTGCAAATACTGCAAATACTTTACCCTACACTTCGTAGATTTGGGTGACCTGTTTCACAAAAGGTACAGAACCGTTCACGTGACGTGAACGTGACGTGAACGTGACTGTTCGTACCAAGCCGCTCTTGTGCGATAATTGTATTGCTATTTCACACACAATGAATGAATGAATGATATTATTTAAACATATGGCATAGCCGCGGCTTGAATTATTTTTTTGTTATAGCAACTAGATGAAATGTGATGGTAATTGTTACATTTTGGCACAAACGAATGTATGGCGAGTGGTCTATACTTGTTTAAAAATGTTTTAGTTGAACATCTTTTGACAGACCGTGGAAGGTCGATGGCTAGGGTGCGTTTAGCGAATGATTCCATATGCAATCGTATAATATGATTACACTCCGCACAAAAATTTCCGCAATCGAGGTTTGCGCATAACTAACTTTTCTATTAGGTTAGCACCATTTATAAATTTGGTATCATTAAAAAGCGTGAATTCTTTAATTTACATTGATATAACATTTGCTATGAATATGTGTCCCCCTCTGTCACTTCGGGTAATTCATCGGCAATATCAAAATTGAGATTTTTAGTGTTTTGAATTCTCTCGGATTTCAGCTTTAAAATGATATAAAACTTGCTACATATAATTGTCATGAAGGAAAGAAAAATGCAATTTAATAACGCGGACCAGAGCTCAGCTATTTGTCAAACAACAGAGAAAATCGCTTCTAAAGTTTCGCATCCATTCAGAAAAGCATCCTCACAGAGCGAGCGAGCGGTTGAACAAATTCTCGGTTTGACCGTTCGTTTTTCACAATCGATCGTGAAAATAGCGTTATCAACAAACAATATAACGCATGCGCAGTTTACTGTTATTCCTCGGCCAATCAGCAAAGCTTTCGTATCGCGGCATGTATAGCCTAGTCAAATAGTCGTACCGAGTACATACAGTAAAATGTGTACAAAGCCGCTCCAGTTTCGTACAATTGCATGCAAGTTAATTAACCCGGCGGGCTAGCTGGCATGACCCCCTCGATCACAATGAATGGTACAATTGAGCGGTAACTTCAGTCCTCGCTGGTCGGGCGATATCGATCCACCTGCTCATTCATCCTGCCCGATCGTTACCGCAACATTGAACTATACACAATGAACTTCGCACTGGGGAGGCGTATTTTGATAATCCTTCGCAGCTGGTTCTTGTTTGATATCCTTCATTAGAATTCTAAAGAATTAATTGTCTGCATATCCTTGCTTGTAAATCTGATAAACAGAGTACAATAAATGACAATTTGTTTTGCCAAAAGATCAATTTTAAATTATGAAGAATAAATTTCCATCAGTGGACCTGTCAAACTATACATTCCTGAGTAATTTCCTTTGTATTTTTCTGTTTTAAAATTTTATTTTGAGGATTTCGACAATGTTACTAAGTCCCTTTAAATGTATTGTTTTATTTGTATTTAAATGTATCCAAATTAATTATTTCAGTTTTTTTTCCGTATAACCGATTTTCAGAAATTCATGCAAGCCTGAATGCAAACAAGTTAATGATAATATCACAACCAAAATAGTGATTTACAATGTATTACCCCCCCCCCCCCCAAAAAAAAAACAAAACAAAACAAAACGAAAGAGCACAGTCAAATAACGACTATTAATCAGTTCATGCTTACATGCCAAGTTACACCAGTAGTACAACACAGAACACTATACATGGGGCTGTAATCTCACGGAGGCAAGGCAAATTTCATACTGCAGTATGTTCGGAAGATCGGTTTGATAAGTCGTATTTTCGCATGAATGTTACGTCCCAAAGGCCAGAATTCCGTGGAAAACAATTATTAAGCGCACGCCAGTCGGTTTTTTTGCGAAATATTCCGCTTATAAGGAAAAAAAAAACACGTTTTCTATCGTGCATAATTTTGATAAATTCATGGGTGTCTTACCGTCTTACCGTGGGTGTGTTCGCAAGGCGAATCACTTTATTTTCCATAAACAAATGTTCGATAATTTATAAATTAATATTCTAAGGTAAGTCTAGACAATAATTATAATACTCTTCGTGAATATAGAATTTAAAAGCACCAACCACCACAGAAAAAAGACTGGTATAATTGAACGGAAAACACATCGAAAATCGAATCCCCCTCTGAAAAATGGATCAGTCCGGTTATTCCCACCCCCCCCCTCTCCCCCCCCCCCCCCCCCCCCCCCCTCGGCGTGCGCTGGTCGTCTCGAATGAAGGTGTACGTACACGTATGATCAAGGCGATTCGGTGAATTTTACGAGTACAATCCCTCTTCCACCGGCAATTTCCTGTCCGTTTGGGGATTGAAAATCCACTTCAAATTCGATAATTATTTATTATTATTTTATCATCATCCTCTTTATCATCACCATCATCAATATCATCATCACCATCATGGTCATCACCACCATGATCATCATCGATCCTCTTTATCATCACCGTCATCATCACGGTCATGGTCATCATCATCACCACCATAATCATCATCGATCCTCTTTATCATCATCACCATCATCATCATCATCATCACGGTCATGGTCAACATCATCACCACCATAATCATCATCGATCATCTTTATCATCATCATCATCCTCAATGTCATCATCATCACGGTCATGGACATCATCATCATAATCATTGATCCCCTTTATCATCATCAGCATGGTCATCATACTCAATATCATCATCCTCAATATCATCATGGTCATCACCACCATGATCATCATCGATCATCTTTATCATCATTATCATCCTCAATATCATCATCATCATGGTCATCATCCTGAATATCATCATCTTTAACATCACCATCATCCTCAATATCATTATCATCATCATCACCACCATGATCATCATCGATCCTCTTTATCATCACCATCATCATCCTCAATATCATCATCATCATTACCACAAGTTTTCATGTAACATAAAGGACACATGTTTGTGTGAAAATACATTTAATAATACACTTCACCAAAAGTAATAAATACAATATCATAATTAATGGACACTAGGGTTTCAACAATATATTGCACATTATCATGGTAAACATCAATATACATCAACAGCTAGCTAACATCTTGCACAAAGAAAAGCTACACTTGAGAGCTTTAAGAGGGCACAAAATCAAACAGAATAATGTTTCCATACTGTTACATTGCAATAATAAATTAAATGGCGAAGAAACGGTCGTTGTAGGTCAGGTTAGCAGACTTCTTGGAATTACTAAACTACTTGAAATACAAGTATTCAAAGACAATAACGTAACAAATCAAAAGGAAAAATACAATAGGTTAATTAACAGATAACATTATTTAAATAGCAGATAAAATGATTGCACATTAACTTAATAGATACTGATATAAAATGTAACATTCAAGTTCAGATTAAATTGAACCCTTCAGATGAACGGTAGTGACTAAAGTTTGAAGGAGGTATTGGGAGCTTTAAGAGGGCACAAAATCAAACAGAATAATGTTTCCAAACTGAATAATTATCATTACAATAATAAATTCCACTAAATTAAATGGCGAAGAAACGGTCGCTGTAGGTCAGGTTAGCAGGTTAGAATGTCTTCAATGCTGAGGGGCTGGGCAGGTGATATCCTGAGCATCTGGCCTGCAGAACTCGCGGATCTTGCTGAACAAGTACTGCTGGCGCTCCCTTGGTAGACCAGGCACAGGCTCGCTCGGTGGCAGCATCATCGGAGGGCGATGGTTTGGGTCCTTCAGCAGGCAGAAGCGCACCTCATCGGAGTCAGCGTAGGCCTTGGCGTAGACAACTCCGGGCTCGTCAACAGTATACCTACAAGATTAAATAAAAAGAAGACAAGGAAACAAGAAATCAATACTATGGAACTGACTATACTTGTGTTATAATACCTTTATGCTTATACTAATTAAAACAAATAATATAACATCCTTTATTAAAAAAATAGTAGAGTTAGCATACCCATAAATGTAGATCATTATAGAGACTTATGAAGTCTAGGGAATTCACTACAGATAATTATGTTTTAAAAAAAAGGAAGGCATTTTGTCATTATACTTTTCTTCAATAGAGTTTCATTGCGAGCAAAACAAACCTGAAATGGTGATACTGCTTGATGTTCGGGAGTGGCCGGAAATATGGAGACAAGAAGTTCTGCCACTGGTACACCGGGACGAACTGGCGGCCGCTCTCATCTCCAACGAGCTGAGGGATGTTCAACTCGTTCTTGGCGCTACTCTTCACAGCCTCTGCGATGTCAGCCAGGGTAGAGATGGCTGCTTTGTTGACGGCATTCTTCAAAACCCCAAAGCAGAAGTCAGGGCTGAACTTGGTGTGTCCTGCCAGCAGGAAGTTCAGGGTCACGGTGTGATGAAGGCCCCGCATCACCCTCCAAGCCAGGTACCACAGCAGATAGCGATTCTTATTCTGGCCAGAACAATTATCGCAGTGAAGCTGCACCTCCTTCTCTCCAAGTCCGTAGCAGCGGAAAAAGAAGTGTAGGAAGGATATCACTGCAACCGAGCCTTTGGAGACACACATTCCCTCATCAATGAGGAAATTCACCTAAAATGACAGAAGAGAAAAAAAGAAAAGGAAACTGTAAAAATGCATAAACAACTAATCATCGACTTCATTCATATAACATTTCTTCTTCTTTTGTGAAGAAACTGATACACTGAAATTAACAATTTATACAAACTTTACAAATTACAAACTAAATTTTATATCAAACCACCTTGAACTAGCTTTGACATCCATTTCACTACCTTAAAAGAATGTCATAACTTTGATTATTGCTCTCAAGTACCATTGTACACCCCCCCCCCCCCCCCCCCCCCACTAAAATAATAATTACATAAATCTCACCTGCTGCTGAACTCCTTCGCAGTTGACTCCAAAGATACCACACTTCCTCGGGGTAAGGAAGTAGATAGGGCCTGGCTGCTGTGGGTTCGATGGGTAGTGGAGTTGCTGGGCGTAGTCGAAGCTGTAGTGGACGACACTATCTCGGGAGCACGGTGGGTTGAGACCTAGCTTCTGACCTTCGACTGCCGTCTTGCTCTCCGCCACCATCCCTTGTAGGACCCGTCGTTGCTGCTGGGCATTATGGAGGTGTTGCTGGTGCTCGACGACTCGCCTCTGCTTTTCCTCCTCTGGAAGGTTTGCGCTGCGGTACAGAAGAGTGTTGTTCTTCTGGCACCGCCAACACAAGTCTGTCATCGGCTTACAGACGATCACGTTGGGGCAGTACAAGCGCCACATCTTCAGAAATGTGCTCTGCTGCACAATTCTCTGCTCTGAAAGAGAAAGAGAAAGAGAAAAAGAAAGAAAAAAATACATTTAAACTTTTATGCTTTTATTTTTTCCATCAAGAGATCATTATTAGGTAAAACAATAATAAAGTACTGTATAATTATTGTATAAACACCATTATTTTGTAATAATGCTGTAAACGATCATCGGATCGGAATTCGATCACGATCGATCATGCCATGATCGGATAGAAATGCCGATTTTAGCCAATTTCCGATCATGCACAGATCGGATCGAAAATCTGAAGAAAACTAAAAATTAATAAATAAATCTTTTTTGGGGAAAATAAATGAATACCAAAGCAACATATTATATCCACATGAATAAGCCCAAGGTAATCTTGTATGGGTATGCTTTCATTTCAAACTGATTAACTCTACTTTTACAAAATTACTCGCGGCGATTCTGAAAGGTACGCCAAATTAAGCCCATGGGACTGAGCTCAAGTTTTTGTTTTTTCCCGATCCGATATCCGATCAAATTTGGATCATCGATCAAATTTTGCCGATCTGATCATCAAGGTCAGTTACAGCATTATTTTGTAACCACAGTCCTGAAAGAAAATATTTAGTTCGTTTGAAAAAAATAAGGAAAGGTACGGTTCTAGATATTGAATTTTGTTTTTGCTAAATTTCAATACATGCATGCATAATAAAACCTGATTTAACGTTAACCACGATTCAATTTAATTCTTAAAATAAAGCCCATGCAAAACTTAAATGGCAATGAAATTCTTTTTTAAACGCACCTTGTTGAGCCATCAGGGTCTTGTACTTCCGCCAGACAGCCACCTTGGGAGCAGATGACGGGAGAAGTTTGACATCTGCCCTCTTGTAGCCTGGGATCCGCCCTGGAAGAAACACACCATGCTCCTCTGCATAGTTTGTGATGAAGTTCACTGTTGCCGTCACCTCTTCTGCAGACAAGGCGTTGGTGTTGAATCTCCGCCCCCCAGCATTATGCACCACCGGTGTCACTCCGAACTCTGCCAGCCATTTCTTCAACGCCCCTATCTTGTTGTTACTGATGCTGTAAAAAAAAAAAACAAGATTGAAAACAATTAAAAAACATAATCGCTTGCTCTAATTTTCTAATTCTCAACTATAATACATCATAGCCTGGTACGAATCGACATGTATGATGATTTCATCAAATTTCCTCCCATAATATAGATCTTGTTTATGATTATAAATTATAATGGTTTAATTTTGTTTAAATTTTGCAGTTGACACCCATCACTACTCTAGTCATGCATGCGAGAGTTGACAATGTTAATTGTTAATACAATGAAGATAATTTAAGAATATTGCATTTAGTAAAATCTCTTACCTGTTAAGGAACTTGAACAAGTCCCGGCAGATCTTCTTTCCTTGGAAGACGTAGTTGCTGCGATCACGCTGTCTCTCTGTCTGTTCCTTCCGCTTGGAGCAGCATGTCGTTGAGTCCATCGTCGTGATCACGTTCAGCTGCGCCAGTATCACCAGGTCCTTCTCTGTTCGTGTAAGTTCAATTATTGAATAACGATACTCTACCAAACGTTCTATAGGAAACTGGTCCTTGCAGTTGCACTTGCAGGTGAACTCCTCCACCTTCTTGTCGCTGGATGTGTCTTGGGCTGGGAATGGACCAGCAGCATCACCAGCAACAGGGCCAGGCCCAGGGGCAGCAGCATCACCATCAACAGGGGCAGCAGCAACAGGGGCAGGGGCAGCGACAGGGGCAGCGACAGGAGCAGCAACAGGATGAGGCTGGATGGGCACTGCCGCAGCATTGATCGGCATGCTGTCGTCGTCGGAGTCTACTTCCATATCCGACACTGGGTAGTCATCCTCATCGTCGATATCTCCATCATCACCACAGCAGAAATAGTCGTTGACGATCCCCCGCCAAGCACCGTCACCTAGCCCGCCAGCTCCCCGGAGATTCGAGGCAGCAAGCTCCTCTAAAGCAGCTGCCACGTCCTCCTCCCGTCGACCAACTCGACCGTGGTTCAATCCAGGCATGATTTACTTTAATAGCGACTTGATGGTTAGAGCGCGAGTGATAGTAGAAATATTCCGATAAAATTGATGTCCGTAAACGAGAGCTGATGAAAAGCATAATGATTATGGTTATGTTGGCATCTTGGTTAAATAGAAAAACGAAAGTATTGTTTGTACTTATCAGCTGATCTTCGTCCATGATCACCGCGCGCGCTGCCCTTTGATGTGAATACAATAAACCACCGCTGCATATCATGCACGGTTCCATGTCATTCAATAGGGTAGGTACCGCTACCGGTAAGCCGCACAGCGCGATTCAATACAGTAGGATGCGGTAGGCTGCACACGATGCGCTTTGATAATGCGAGGAAAAGCTAGCTACAGAATTTACATAACAAGGCGCGATTCAATGCGGTATTATACAGTAGGTCGCGCACGCTACCAGGAAATAATACAACGTACCCAGTACAACTCTATTCAGGTCAGTCTGACCAATCACAGCGCTTTCCGCCCGCAGCTAGCTCGCATGCAGCGGTCCGGCGTCACGTGCATTCATAGAATCACAATCGATCGATCATGAACAGCCAGCGAGGATAAACCGAGTTTCAGGTCGAAACCAAAATGAAGGTTGCTCAGAAAAATCATTATTTTCGGTATAAAACAATCGAATTACGACATGAAATTTTCAGAGAATGTAGATGACACATGTAAGTATCAAATTCCGTAAATTTGAAATTTTCAGCCAAATACAATTTTGTATGATTTTGAGGCTCTATGTACTAAAGTCCCACTCCGACTTTACACCCATTCCGTAATCCAACGTCACATATTTTATCATGGAATGTGCATTACATCCAAATGTAGGGCAGAGTCAAAAGTCAAATGTTGCAAAATGCACTAATTTGGTCAACAAAGGGTCTTCCTTTTGTTTAAAGATTAAAACATGGCTTAAATGCCTATTACATATGCAATGATTTTCATCTAGACCAAATTGTGAACGAACCTACAAGGAGAGCCGGACCCACATCAAACATACTAGATATCGTTCTGACAACCCACCCGGACTTCATTAATAATTGCATAGTCTCTGCAGGAATTAGCGACCATGACATTGTCTCATTCAGAATAAGTCGTAAACCAGATGTTACAGAAAAGAAATCAAGAAAGATTTACATATACTCGAAGGCAGACAACAACAACATGCAAGCAGACATGAATAACATCAGAGACTCTTTCTTTATCACCAATCCAGACGAGCGCACCGTGGATCAGAACTGGCTTTTCCTCAAGTCAGAGTTAGGCCGACTGATGGAAGACCATATTCCCACCAAGATGGTCAGACCCAGGAACGGCAATCCATGGATCACACCAAGGATAAGACGGATGTTAAAAAAGAAACAAAGGCTTTACAACAAGGCAAAGGGATCCAAGATGACCAACGACTGGAACAATTACAAGGAGTACCAGAAGGTAGTGAGAAAGGAACTTAGGAATAACTACTGGTTATTTCAAAATAGATTATTTACAGAGGACGACAAAAAAAACAAGGCTTTCTGGAAATTTATACGGTCAAGGAAGTAGGACTCCACAGGCATCTGCTCCCTTAAACATCACGACGAACTAGTTACTGGCAGCAAAGAAAAGGCAACGGCACTTAGTGACCAGTTTAAGTCCGTATTTACTCAGGAAGACAGAGACTATTTGCCAGAATTAGGACAATCAACATACCCAGCAATGGAAGATATTCATGTAACAACAAATGGCGTTTGCAAGCTCCTTCAGGCGATAGACACCAACAAAGCGACAGGTCCAGATGGTATACCGGGGCGGATATTGAAGTATTTTGCCAAAGAGATTGCACCCATTCTTGCTGTCATTTTCCAGCAATCATTGGACAGTGGAGCCGTGCCCGGAGATTGGAAACGTGCTAATATTTCTCCCATCTTTAAAAAAGGAGATAAGACCGTACCAGCCAATTACAGACCTGTATCGATCACCTGTATATGTGGCAAGCTCTTAGAACATATTGTATTTAGTACAGTTATGGACCACTACGATGAATACAGCATCTTAAATGACTCTCAGCATGGTTTTCGCCCTGGACGCTCTTGTGAGACGCAACTAATACTAACGACACAGGACATATCCCACGCCCTAGATATGAAGCTGCAGGTTGATGCCATCGCATTGGACTTCTCCAAAGCTTTTGACCGTGTGCCACATGAGCGACTACTTCGGAAGCTTGATTACTATGGGATCAGGAATAATCTCCTTCTTTGGGTGAGAACGTTTTTGACAGAAAGATTACAACGCGTCGTATGATGGTCAAGCATCTGAATGGGCTTCTGTCTCATCGGGCGTGCCACAAGGAACAGTTTTGGGACCTTTACTGTTCATAATCTTCATTAATGACATATCCAATGGAATCTCCTCAAAGCTGAGACTTTTTGCTGATGACTGCTTGATATACCGCCCGATCTACAACCAACATGATCATCACGCTCTACAACAAGATCTGAACAAGCTTAATAGGTGGGCAGATACATGGCAAATGAAATTCAACACGGGAAAATGTCACCACATCTCGTTTGCCCTCCGCAACAACCCGACCGCCAATGTTTACACATTAGGGGACCACGCTCTGGCTTCCATCAAGGACTTGAAGTACCTTGGTCTCCTATTCTCGTCCACCCTGTCTTGGAATGGCCACATCACCAACATCACAGCACGTGCCAACCGGATGCTAGGCCTTGTCAGCAGAAACCTGCGAAAAACAACACAGAAAATTCGACAACAGTTACTCCAATGTCGAACTGAAGTATACAAGAACTCCTTCTTCCCGCGGACCTGTCTTGGAATGCTCTTCCAACAAATGCATTAGGTGCCAACTCGCTGGCGACCTTCAGGAGAGCATTTCCCGCCCTCGGCAATTAGGCCGAGGTCACACACTACAGTATATGTTTATTGTTCTGTTTTGTGTTGTCTTGTTTTGTTTTGTTTATTCGTTCCTCGGCATTATATCCGGACTTTTGGATCCTGCTGAGTATCGACGTAGAAGTAGAAGTAGAAGTAGAAGTATTACCAAAGACTGTAGAATTACAAGACAGATCACTAGCGGTCGCGCAGCGATGTTCCTTCAAACAGAATGAGATTCAAATCGAGCTTAAAAGAAAGTTGGGTACACCCAGAGGTTTGTGTAAAGTACTGAATCTTGTTCATTTTAATTAATGAAAAAACATTTTAAAATTATTGTCGATGAGTTTTTTTGGAACAAATGTTCCCTTTGTTAGTATTATTTTAAACAAAAGTAAGGATCAGAACGTACAAAGTTTAAATTCAGGCTAGTATTATATTACTATTGAACATCAGCTTATCTCCAAGTTGGGTACACCTGGGGGACACGTTGTTTTACATACTGAATTTTGTCTTTGTATAGTCTAGTTATAAATATTTAAACATTATTGTCGATAGCGTTTTTACGTTTAGAATTATAGCTGTGAGAAATATATTTTTTGAAATTTAAAGATCTTACCGTGTAGAGAAAAAAATGGCAATGGCTACTCGCGTATTTTAATGTTAACGCGCGCTCAGTCCGCGCACTGTCTTTATTTAATTCTTTATTATTGTACGCGCATCCAAGTGCGCAAAACAAATTTCACGCACGATATGCAAATTTGGGGTCATCAAACTTTATCACGTGGGATTGAAGTGTTAATGAAACTTTAATGAAGTGTTAATGGGATTGAAGTGTTTATGAAACTTTTCTCATTATTATATGCAGACGATACGATAGTTTTAGCAACCAATGAACGTGAATTACAATCAGCATTGGATGCCGTTAGTGAATATTGTAAATTGTGGTTATTAAAAGTTAATGTTAGTAAAACGAAAGTAGTGATTTTTTCCAAAGGAAAAGTAAAAAAATATGAACCGTTTATGTTTGACGGAGAAGAAGTAGAGGTGGTTGATGAGTACACATACCTGGGCGTAGTGTTTAATTATAACAATACGTTCAAAAAAGCCCAGAACAAGCAAATTACTCAAGCTAAAAGAGCTATGTATAGTCTGATAATAAAATCTAGGAAGTTAAGACTTCCTTTAGACATACAGGTAGAACTTTTTGATCGGATAGTGGTGCCCGTACTTATTTATGGAAGTGAAGTCTGGGGGTTTGAAAATATTGCGCAGATCGAGGCCTTGCATGCACAATATTGTAAGCAATTGTTAAGATTGAGAAAAAGTACGATGAATAGCATGGCACTGGGTGAATTAGGTCGGTTTGAAGTATCATTAGTAGTAAAAGAAAGAATGGTTAACTATTGGTTTATAACTATATCTGGTAAAGAAGTCAAGTATTCCACGACAGTGTGTAATATTTTGAAACTCCTGCGAGATAATGATATATTTTCCTCAAAATGGACTCGATATACGTACATACTGTTTTGCATGAATTAGGTATGTCAAATTTGTGGTATGAATATGAAAAAGTAAGTAGTTCATGGGTGAAATCAGCCCTTAAACTAAGATTAAAGGGGTATTCCGGGCCTGAAAAAAACATTCGTTATTTGAATAAGCAGAATAAGAGGCATAATTGGTGAAAATTTGATCAAAATTGGACAAGAAACACGGGAGTTATACCTATTTGAACATCATGTAGTGATGAGCGATCGTTTCAAAATTGCCGCCATATGCAACATCATTGACGAGCAACTCACCATGGCTTTAGTACATGAAAATACACTTATTTCTCATTTTCGTTGCTACAAATTATTTTTTCTCTGCTTGTTTTCACGAATTCATATAGAATATCGATGGGCCAACCTCTTTGGAATTTGTAAGCTCATAAATTTGCTTTGTTATGAAGAAAATTTAAATTTTGTAAAATTTCCATGTAGAAGTCAAAATGGCTGCAGCTCGCAAGTGACGTCACGATCGATAGCAATTGCGAACGATCCTAAAAATCGGAGCAAAGTTCATCCTGTCATAACTTTTTTATTGCTCTACCGTTTTGGCTCAGATTTTCGATCAAGTTTTTTCATATTCACTTCATTTTATAGCAAACATCACATTTCTGGGGTGGAATTCCCCTTTAAGTGATACATATTCTCGAAATTGGCACAGTAAAATTAACGATAGTACATGTTGTTTAAATTACCGAATTTTTAAAAGTAAGGTAATTATGGAACCATATTTGATATTAATGCCGCCCTCATTGAGAATTGCTTTAGCAAAGCTCCGATGTGGAAATCACAGATTGCCTGTAGTAACTGGAAGATATAATGGAATTGAAAGAAAGGATCGCATATGCGAGCTTTGTAACAATAATAAATTAGGGGATGAATTTCATTATCTATTTGAATGTCCAGTACTAGATAATGAAAGAAAGACCTTTATAAAGTCATACTATAGAGTGAGACCGAATGTAATGAAAATGAGTCAGTTATTTAATAGTGTAAATCATAGGGAATTAGCAAATGTATCAAAATTGTGTTGTATCATAATGGCACTCTATAAGAAATAGTTAAAGTCTGCAGCCACAACGCTGATTTGTAGTATGTATGATTATCCTTCAAATTGACGAATAGTGGTAACTTGGAAAGTATTATAGTCATTTATAATATGTTGATGCACACGTTTACTGCATGATCTGAACAAGTACCTTTGTTGTATGTAAATAGTTTTTGCTCTTGTTTTTTGTTTTTTTTTCTTCTCTACTGCATTGATATTTCAATATCTGTTGTGCATTCTCTTGATAGTAACATTTCCTTGGTCAATTCATAGCTTGCGATTGACCTTGTTTTCTTTCTTTTACTTCTTTATTATTATTATAAATATTGCGATTGCGTTTTATTTTTTTGTCTTTGTTTGCTAAATATCGTCTTCACACCATATTATAATGATTATTTAGCCCCCATAATTATGAAAGTTAGGTATATTACTAAATTGATTCTGGAATAGTTCATTTTTACAAACTTACTTTAGATTATTATTAATAGTTTCCTGCTAACTTGTCAGTATCACTGTTCATTTATTTGGTCATCATTGCATAGCGGTTTCACTCTTAAAGTAATATCACCTTTTAGTAAAGGTATAGGGAAATTAAATTTGACAAGACCGAGTTTATCATCTCAATGATCTTCACATTTTCGAAAGTTTATATTTTTGATCGATTTTAAATTTGCAATTAACTTATTTCCTGTTTGTTTTATGTTACATGTTAGTTTTCTTATATTTTGTGATATATGTTTTGAATATGTGTATATATATCTGTATATATTTGTTATATTGTGCTAAATGTGATTTTCTTCAATACCCTACGACAGGGTGACATGAGAAATAAAACATTGAACATTGAACATTGAACGTGTTCTTGAAGTTATTTTCAGTCAGGCGAAGTAAACATTGTTATTGTGACGACATATTAATGAAAAGCCTGCGTATCAAAGTGCGTGATAATTTTGTACATCGCGCTCTGCCCATTCACTTTGTACAGGAAAATTGTACAGTGGTCGGGCTTTCCATTAAGCGTCTTTGCTATTACGTTATTATCATTCATACATTTGGTATCATTGGAAAGCGTGAATCCTCCTCTTTACATTGATATAACATTTGCTATGGATATTTTATCATGGAATATGTATTACATCCGAATGAAGGGCAACGTAAAAAATGAAATGTTGCAAAATGCACTGATTTTGTCAACAGTGTGCTTTCCTTTTGTTTGAAGATTAACACGTGGCTTCAATGCATGACCAACTCACCCGCATTCAACCCAAGGAAGGCACACTGTTGACAAAATCAGTGCATTTTGCCATATTTCACTTTTGACTTTGCCTTACATTTGGATGCAATGCACATTCGATGATAAAATATTCATATCAAATATTATATCAATATAAAGGGGGTAATTCACGCTTTCCAATGATAGCAAATTTATGAATGGTAATATCGTAATAGAAAAGGTATCAATGCGCAAACCTCGATTGCGGAACTTTTTGTGCGAAGTATATAAGTTAAGAACATAATAACTGATATTACAGAAATAATACCTGGCACTATTCATGTTTCGTTTGTAGCGATTCTACCTGGACTCAGGCATTGATATAGTTATTTTAATAACAATTGAACTTTGGCAATGCTTATCTTTAGTTGCTAGTCCGTGAGGATGGGCGATGCTGATGTGAGGAGTGTGTTGGGTCGTCTCTATGGCAACTCAGTGAGCTCAGTGGAGGACCAAGCTGATTCCAACAGTGATCTTATATCAGAACTACAGAGGGCGTTTTCATCACATGATTTCGTGCAAGACTTCCTAGTGTAAGTCTCATCAGCATATTATTACAAGAGCGACATGATGATGACTTATATGATCAATATACAAAGAAAGGCATTATGGGTCGAGATGTGTAGACATTGGAACATGAACTATTTTGGTTTTATTTTGTTTGAGGTACCAATGATATTTAGATCTAAATACATAATGCTATATTACCTGTAAACAGTTTAAGTTAATTTTCGTTTAAGAACCGTGCCAATTTATTTGCCTGCGCCAAGAAGTGACCGGATGCATTTGATTTTCTGGTTGTCCGTCCGTCCCGTCTTCGTTCTCTCAAGAACCGCGGTTGATGGATCAATTTAAAACTTAATATGTATGTGTTCATATGACAATGATCCGAATAGATTTCGGGGCCATGTGGTCAAAGGTCGAAGGGTCGCAGGTCTCATACATGCAAACATAGCTAATTATGAGCATCCCATCTCCGATTCACACATATTACCATGATTACCATAAATATTGGTACCTGAATGTATCTTGGGGAGCTTATGAACTGAGTAGATATATTTGGCCCTAATGTCAAAGGTCAAGGTCACCTGGTTCAATGAATATGCAAACATATCGCATTATATCAAGAACCGTTTGATAAATTATATACCCTCAAATTTGGTACTTGTATATATTATCTTGCACATTAAGAATGTAATGCTCCAATTTGCACCATTAAAGATGCAAAACGCTACAGCACCTTTAAAGGACCTAAAGAATACAACGTACTTTGGCACTTATTTCATAGTTTATGACTTGTAAAATATAGGTCTGCCGAAAAAAAATCCATGAAAATAAACACAGTAGTGATTTAAAACTAACTTTCTGATGCCAAATCTCATTTACAGCCAGTTTACGCCCCACCCACATTTAGGGTCCAGAATCGGCAGCCTGATTGACACGTGATCGACAATTCCTTGGCTTACGTCATGACGCGTCATCTACATAATTTAGTTCATTAGTCCGTTCTTTAGATGAAGTCACATTTTGGCGATTTAAAAGGGGCGTTCCCAGGACAATACGATATCTACTAATTACCCCAAAATTGATTGATTTCATGAAAAATGGCTGCCAAATTCTTTCTCTTCAGGAAAAATTACATATTATAGAGAGTCGAATAGTGAAAATTAGGCCATCTAGACGCTGTAGTTCCTTTAAGGGAGCAAGTAGGCCTATGCATCTCAAAGTGGAGTCTGCTCCCTATGGGATGCACAAGTGCACCCATAGGGTGGCAGGTTCACCGGGTTACAATGCCCAAATTTAGGGAGCAGAATTGTAATTGCATTATCTCTATAGACCCGGTTGACAAAATAAACTTGGTACCTGCATGTATCTGGGTAGATACATGTATATAAAATTGTCATATTTTGGGAGCATGAGGTCAAAGGTCAAGGTCACAGCTTTATATTGATATAAAGACGTGGACATGGACGTGGTGTGGCAAGATTGGTAGAGCGCGTGCTTTCCAATCGTGAGGTCTCGAGTTCGAACCCAAGGTATGCGTTTTTCCTTCAGCAAGAACATTTATCCACCGTCATTTACTGCTCTTGACCGAGGTGTATAAATGGGTACCCGGAAGGATGGAAGGGAGCTCCTTAGCACTGTGCGCACTTACGAGGTTGCCTTGCTAGTATGCTCCCCAGAGATTGGAAAATGTGCACTTTTTGTGCTCGATTGAGTGCAGTATGTATCCGAAGACCGGGGTAATAATCCTGATGTGCCGCGAACGTTGAAGGGCGGAACGTGCGCTACCATTATTATTTCTTATTATTATATATATTCAACAATAGCTTGTAATTGTGATATGTCAATATCTGGTTAACGGATTACCATCAAAATTAAGTTGTTTTTGTTTCTGGTCATGTGTCATGAGGTCGCCTCCTTTTGCGTTACATGCCGATTTTGCGTTACAACTCCCCCTATCCTATCAAAAGTATACATTTTCTGAAAGGAAATTTCACAAGGAATCCAAATATGCACTCAGAAATAACACTTATGTTATATACTTATTTTGTTATAAAATCAAAATGTGAAATTTTGTTTCCAGTTACAGAGGTCAATATTTTCCATGATAATTTTTCCTGAGGTAGGTCTAGACAACTAATGATAATGTTTTCATGCAGAGCACACTTAGACCTTTACAGCAGTATAATATTGTATGGAGTTCATGATTATTTTGTGTGAGATATTTTCACTCATACTTTATGAAAAAAATGCAACAAAATAATCAATAATTTTCACTATGTAAGAGTCACTAAAGGATTATAATATAGAGGGCAGGCCTAATTGTATTGAGTAATGATAAAGTTTGATAAGTAAGCTTTAATATGATACCAAATTAGTAGTTTTACACCAAGTCTTAGTGAAGAAATTAACGTTTTAAAAAAAAATGCACAAAACGTTTCAGTCCAGATTGTGCCCCCAGCCCCCCATAGGGTTTGTACAGGTAACCCCCAATTTTCTGTGTTTGTGTTGATTTAGTTTAAAAACAGACAAGCAGATACACTTTTCAATGATCAAACATTATAGTTCAATGTTTAAGCTTTCATTTGATACTTACATTGTAACTATACATCTAGTTTTGACAAAGTTATTAATGTTTTAAGAAAAATTGCACTTCGAGAGGCATTTTCCCATAGACTTTGTACACGGGCGCCGCTTCCTGCGGCGCCGCTTCCTGCGCCACCCTCTGGCTCCAACATTCAAATAGCTGTACCTCCACTTTGGACGGAGGTATACATTTAAAACTTTAGAGAAAGGTAGCACTCTCATAGCTCTTTAAAATGATACCAAATTTGTTAAAAATGGTTTTCTGGTTTTGAAAATAATAAAGAAAATGGTAGTAAAAAAACCCCAAAATGTAACGGCGCCACCCTATTTGGAGGCGAGTTCATGACGCATGACCTTCTTCGTTGTTTGAATGAATTTGATACATTTCTTAGAACCCACTCTGTCAATCATTTCCCTATAGTAGTGGGATCGGTCAACCGAATGCAGAGCATCATGGGATAGATTTGGATGAGGTCAGGGACTCGTTCTCTCCTCTAATGCAAAGACCGGACCTCATGAAACAGGTTTGTTTTAGTCACAATTCTTCTGCCGTAATAGCCTGCATGAATTTAAATGAAATAATGTAGGTATACAGTTTTGTGTAATGAGTCGCCAAAAGGTAAGATTATGCTTTCTATTGATACTTTTCTCAGGAACATTAGCCTCCCCCAGGGGGGGGGGGGGGGGGGGGGGTGGGGTGGGTTATCCCTATACCTGACACTATAGGTACAGTATATGTGTTACCCCAATTTCGTTCCAGACCCCCCCCCCCCCCCATCCTGCACGGGTACCCCCCTTGCAAACGTGAACGTGACGAGGGGCGATCCGCGCCGTCCGGAGACTCCTCTTGCAAATAACGCGGTGATCACCAGTCCTCCGGAGGCTTACATTGGAACCCTGGGTAGGCACGTCGCACATAATACCCACACTTTGGTGAAGTGCCAGCTCCCCCAGCCCCCTGGTTGCCTCTTCGAGGTTTGCTTCTTTTACAGGCTCAGAACTTTGGAAAGCCCCCCCCCCCCCCCCACTCCCCTCCCCTCCCCTCCTCATGTGAAGGAAAAGATGTTTGATCCTTAAACATGTATTCAAACGCTTGCTATTGTAACATTAAATAAGTAAAATCCAATTTGTGCCCCCTTTCTAACTCTTCACCTTCAATTTTAATTTTTTTATTATTAAGAAACGGTTACTTAGTTTATATGCATTATATATAAGCCAATGTAATCTATTTTCATTTTGATCCCTACTCAGATTCCATTTTGTATTCATTTGGTATTGTATACTTACAGTATATTGTTTTACATTGTAAATTATAGATCTTATTTTTTAAATTCTGCTCTATGAGTCAATACTTGAATTAAATTAAATGGAAATGCTTGTTATAACCATCTCCGTATATAGTACAATCCATGGTATAACGATGATTACCTATACGTAATTAACCAATAGGTTTAGTCAAAAGAAAATAATCAAAAGACAATAATAGTTGAAGTTATTTTACCACGCTCAAAAACTAAAACATGTCGAAGTGAAAATGCTGAAAAAATATGTATCGATGATGAATTATTTACAGAATAAATTTGGTTATATTTTGTGTTCGTTATCAATGAATGTCTTTAAATGTCATAGTTTGATTAAATTCTCTTCCAGGTCGCAAAGATAATCCACATTGTTTTCAAAGACCTGAGTGAACTGTTGACAGAGTCAGAAGGATGCGAGGTCCTGCGGGTGATCCCCTTACTGCTGGAGTGTCCTGTCTATGACATGGCTGGGGAGCACTGGGGCAGGACGGTCATCATGGACATGGCTCGAACTATCAACACGCTAAGCAGACGGCAGGAACATTTCAAGTCATTGGGTACGATGATAACATATCAATCAACGCACACATTCCTGATCACAGCCTGTTTGATACGTGTACAAGTTATACATATATAACATCATTTATCATGAAATTATTTGCAACGCAATCGTGCAGAGGAACGCTTCTATTATACACGCATGTGTGTTTAAAATAATAATTAAACACCTTTTTTGTTTGGCGTGGGGGGGGGGGGGGGGGGGGTGCACACTTTTTTTAAATTTGTTAATCCTTGTTTTGATCCATAATAATGACCAGCACTGCACCTGCACTGGATGTGATTTCCTATATTAAATGTAAACATTGTGATTACTGCTGACATTCAACAGTATAATACTATTCATAGTGATATTTATTTTTGATAGTATTCAAATAAAATACTCATGTTGATGTAATTTAATATGACGTAATAAGCTATAAATATGGTAATGATGGACATATACATTTTTTATATGTTCCCCATGCAGTCACTTGGTGGCGCCATGACCCAGATGTGTTCCATCGCATCGTGCAGGTTCTCCTAGCTGCCTTCCAGAGGCAGTATGGGGGGAGTGACTACACCTCTCTGGTGCTTGATGACCCTCTCGTGCAGGCACTTGACACACTCCACATGGTAATCTTCTCATAGGTGTAGCTACAGTGTAGCCAAAAATTATTTGGACACCTTGAAAAATCATTTTAATTACAATGATGCCAGAACAAATTGTTTTAGAAATGTTTGGTAAAAAGCTGCTTAAAATTCATTGTATGTGTTTAATAGATGCTGCTTCGTTGAAATCAAGACAATTTATTATATTAAAAATTATCAAAATTTGTTAGTTTCCTATTTTTCAGGGTGTCCAAATAATGTGTGGCTACACATGTACGTAGGAGGAGGACTTTTTTTTTGGGGGGGGGGCTGTTTAGCACGTACCTCCAAACAAATATATGACAAAACAATACAAATCATTCTGAACTAATAAAGAAATATAATTACAAAATTTGCTCTACAAATAGTGCTCGCCCTTCTAAACAGTCGGGCACAGGTACACCACTGTGTCTCCCGATATCATGAAGTGCCCTTCTTTGTGTTTTCTTTTTTTTTACAATTCATCATGCTAACGTTTGATTTAAAAAATACCAACGCATAAGAAACATAAGCAGGAATAATATTATTATGAATGATGATATGACATACGAAATCAGTGAACGGCTGGTGACGGCCCACTATTTTGAAAGTCTAAAGTAGTTTATTATTAATACAAGAAGTTTAAAAAGTTTTAAATAGATCTTTCATAGTAATATGTTGAATATTGTATTTTCAATGTATAAATTATTAAGAATTAATACATATACAAACTTATACATACTGATTTATGATATTATAGTCAGGATTAAGGGAAATTTAATCTCTATTCTGTATCTAACTTTCAAACCTTTAACGTGTTTCACAGGTGAATAAGTCACATAGTCCTGGGTATATTGTACCAAGCAATATGTTCTACCTAAAGGATACAGAGTGTGAGAGATTGATAGACGTGCAGCTACAGATTCACCATCGCAACTCAACTATCCCGCAGAACCCTATGCAATTCTTAGGACGGAAGGTATTCAAAGTTAGATTCCTATATTATTATTATTATTATTATTATTATTATTTCATGCTTTTATTCAATATGATAAAGCAAGTCGGTTCTACTCCGTACCGCGCCGTACCAAAGATTTGAAGAAAGTACTGTAATGTAAAAAAAAAAATAATGCATTATTAACAATATAATATGATAATGCAGTACGAAGAACAGATAATACAAATCAAATATCAAACATGTGAAATTTTGCAAATACATTATTGGGGGATTTCACAAATATTTTTTATGAATTTGGCAAGATAAGAACAAGCCAAAATGACGATAACACAAGTTTGTTTTTGAAAGTGTTCTTATATGATTTGCATACCTGTTTCATTTATGTCATACCCTTAATTGTCCTCCCTCTTGTAACAGCCGTGTCTAGTGGATGACCTGCCTTTCCTGCTGAATGTTCCGGCCAAATGGAAGGTTCTCTGCTTAGAAAACACTATCAGACAACTGGTATGTCTCAGTCGTACCCGGCACTAATCATGCCTTACATGATCTAACATGATGTAAAGTATTATCAGATATATCTATTATAGATAACATGCAAGATGCAAGACAAAAATGAAACACGCAATACATGAAACTCATCGTCACGATAACGTGATATGTGGTGGCCTTATGTAATATAATCATTATAAGCTTCTTGTTATTACTGGCATTGCTCTTTCGATACAAAATGTTATATAATCTGACTTAGTAAAATACGCGTCGCTGATTGGCTAAACACGCTCACATACTGGGGTGTCAATTTGGTATGATACCATGGCCAGAGAGTTATGACACCCATCCGCGATTCTCAATCAACATTACAACAAATGTACCATCATTTGCAAAAGTTTAAGACCACCTGGGAATTTGTCGGTATTTCAATAATTTGAACTGCATTCCTTTATCTTATTGAATGATTACATAACATGTTTACTACAGTGGTTATTAGCAAAAGAGTAATGGTCAGCGAAAAAATTAATATTTTTTATTTCGGGAGCTCCATTTTTGGGGGCTCCATTTTCGGGGGCTACAAATTTTCAGGCTCTTTTTCGAATATCAGGGGCTATTAATAAGCTATAATGCTGTTAGTGATCATTTTATAAGCATTTGATCACAATCCAAACAAAAAATTCCCACAAAAAATCTCGAAAATCCCCCCAAAATAAAATGAAATTTGGGGGGCGAATTTTTTTTGCTGGTAATGGCATAAGCCCAGCAGTTCAAGTGTGATACTAAGGTTATGCGTAAAAAATTAAAGTATGTCTGAAAAATAAATATGTTTAACTTTGTTGTGTTTTTTAGTTATTGCATTTTGGAAGGGTGGTCTTAAACTTTTGCAAATTATGGTACACATACAACGGTACGTACGGTACCGTACCGTACCGCGATATACCGTATCGTTCGATAATCATTCTTCTCGCAGCCACCAGATTCAAACGAAAATCAGCGATTTCCAGTACAACTTGATCAGATAATTACATGATTAACATAATCGAAGAAACAATCAACACATAATTTCAGATATGATAACCAGCATTCATATAGGCATTTCAGTGGATCATGTACTGGGTGAGAGTGAGAAGGGCGTCAAGTCGAGGTTGAGCTGAAATGAGTTGTACATCTTGTAAGTCGAAGTCTTCTCTATGTGATGCTAAATTTGTATATTATAATACTCTCATTTTGGATTTTTTTTTTCAAAAATGTGTTAAATATACTTATTAAGTTTCTACAAGGCTCCCAACTTAGAACATGATTATCTTAGAAGTATAAAATATGACTTAGCACTGTTCTCTTTCTGAACCAACGTATAGTTGTGTTTTGTTTGTGTATTCTCTAAGGGGTATTATTATTTTTTAGTAATATACCTGTTTGTCCTTTGATAATTATGTATTGTACAGATGGAACAGAATACGTTTAAACAGCGTAATTTCTTTGAGATGATGAGAGCCATGCAGATCAACATATTTGCTCCTCTGACAACAATCCCGAACCTGGTTCCAGAGAGTCTTCGGTTTGAGATCAAGAGGAACCACCTCTTGTTGAGTGCCTACAAGTGCGTGAACAGAGCGAAGAGCCTAACAATGCCTCTGGAGGTACACTTCAAGGGCGACATTGCTCTGGGAGTCAATGCAGGTGGACCAATGAAGGTAAGTTGTAACCCATAACCCTAAAACAACAATACCCTGGCCATGTACTCTATTTAACTCTATGCTTATTGCAACATTTAGGAAGGGGGCAGGGTAACCAATTGCCATCGGGAACGTGGTGTGCTATGCATTATCTCTATGGGGATTGCACAATACAGGCTCCCCCCCCCAAAAAAAAAAAAAAAAAAAAAGGAACGGGGCACTTCCCAAAACAAAGTAACAACATATTATTATGTCCATCGGATAGGGTGTCTTTTCCAATGAAAATGATACCAAGAACAGTATTTTTGGTTGATTACTTTTTGTTTAAGGGTGCGGAGTGACACCATGTCAGAATCCCATTTGTGTCAATTTGTAGTCATTTTAAGTCAGTGCCCGATAATTCGCACTTACGGCCCGTTTTAGCAGACTCATACTCAAGTTTGATCGATCATATCTCTCTTTTTTTTAAATTAGCCTATTCGGAATTGGTGTCACAGTGAAGCCCCATTAGATACCTTTCAAACAGTGCATTATGTGTAGTGATTATGCAATCGGGGCTATTGCAGTAGCCCAGAGAATAGGGGGAGGCAGGAAGTGAAATGTCGCAAAATGGCTCAATGCATTTAATTTACGAGTGCATGACTGTGCTGACCAGTTTTTCAAAAGTTCTCTTTCTATTGAATATTGCCAACCTTTCCATTTATTAAAATCATTGTAATTGGTACCATTTTAATGGAAATTAGCTCGTCATTACGATGGCATATTAATCGTAAGGATAATGCAAATGGGTTGTGTGCAGCGAGAGATAATAGGATAGATATGATCGATCAAACTTGAGTTTCCGAACTTTTTTGGAGGGGTTTATATCGGGCAGTTAGGAGATCTTTTCAAAACAAGAATCAAACGATACAGACGCATTGTGATCTTCAAGCCTGTTTATAATATACCCGGGCTGTATGAGCATTAATATTTCTTCATTCCTGATCGGCATCTTGCCTCTGGTGTATCGTTCTTCGAGTTTGTCTTCGTCTTTCTGTTCATCGTTTTGTATATTGTACTAAAATGTACATCGTGAATGCACTGCCACTACACTACACTAACCATCCATCCATGGATTTGATAATGATATTACCATTGCCATTGCTTTGTCATTGCACTTACAAAAGTAACATTTATTAGAATACTAAAAATTATAAAAAAATTAAAATGTGACTATACTTTATGGCATATATTATTATAATAAAAAATAAACAAATAAAATTATGAGTGTGGGCATGATCTGGGCCTAGCCATGCGTCGGTATATTTAGCCATGCGTCCGGTAATTTGCAGCCATGCGTTGGTCATATTTTTAACCGGACGCATGACTGAGCAAAACTTTGATTTTCACAGTTTTTGCGACCATCTTATAAAACAAATGATGCACAGGCTGGCATAATTCTCTTTTAACATTGGGGATGGTCTAAAATCACTCGCTGCGCTCGTGGGTTTTAGCCATTCCTAAGTTTAACTCATGCATCTAATTATTACCGATCAACTCATGCCTGTGCATTATTTATATACAGTATTATCAAAATGGGCTTCAGTTTCTCTGCAATCTGATTGGTCAATTAGCGTATACGATTGTAGTGTAAAATATTCTATGTGGAATTTGTACGTGTTTTGACTTCAGTTATTACTTCTAAGTTCTAATTCTTACCGATCCACGAAATAAGCCTGTGCAGCATTTGTTTTATAAAATGGGTGCAAACAATGTGAAAATCATTTTTTTTCCCCAGTCATGCGTCGGTAAATTTACAGGCGTGCGTCGGTAAATTTAGCCATGCTTCGGTAAATTTACAGCCATGCGTCGGTAAATTTAGACATTTAACCATTACTGGGAAAAAGTTTGATTTTCACCTTTTTTGCGGCCATCGTATAAAACAAATGCTGCACAGGCATATTTCGTGGATCGGTAATAATTGGATGCACTCTTTTAACTTTGGAAATGGTCTAAATCCATTCCAAAGTTAAACTCCTGCATCCAATTCTTACCGATCCACTCATGCCTGTGCATCATTTTTAAATGATGAACAAAAACTGCTTGAACTAACGTCTTAGTCCAGCTATCACGATTTTATCTTCTCTTTCCTTGGGACAGGAGTTCTTCGCCCTGCTGTTCGAACGCCTGTTCGATGTCGACAAACATTCTATGTTCAGGAAGCTAGACGATACGCCAACTTGCACCACATTCTGGTTCAATCGGGTAACACACGTTCTCCGTATGTCTATCAAAATAAGTGCCTGTCATCCATAGGCTACATACAACATTGAAACAAAATTGAAACCATGCCTGGTACAAATCTTTATACCACCACTCCTCAGCGACATTTCATTTTACGATCATATTGATTTTTAATTAAACAACAACATTAATGTAAGAAACGACATGGTTTACTCACTTTAAATGCATGCTTTTTCGACAACTACTATTACTACTACTATTACTACTACTACTACTACTACTACTACTACTACTACTACTGCTACTACTACTACTACTACTACTACAACAACAACGAATACTTTTACTACACAATCAATGATAATAACATCTTAACACTTATAGTAAAAGCATCGTTAAAATGATAATACTTATATTCGTAATAATTATAATTATAGCATATCATGCATATTAATCTTTCATAACTTGTATTCTCCCTTTCTAATGTTGATAGGACTATAGCAATGAGAATCGTCTGAGTTCAGTAGGCAGGCTGTTCGGCCTGATGCTGTATAACAAGGTCATCGACTCACTGCCCTTCCCTCTCATCTTCTACAAAAAGCTTTTGGTGGAAAGGTGAGGATTAAAGGGATCTACTTTGTTGACATGTGCAACAAGTGATGAATTGTTGATGTAATGTATATCGTTGTTATCTGATATGTCCACAGGGTATTGTGTGAAAAATTCAAGTCAAATGGACGTTGTATGGCCGAGTTATGAGCAAAAATGCAAAGTGATAATCACGAACTCACTGCACTCACTTTGTACATGGTTTCAAAACTCCGACGGAGATTTTATTATCTGAAAAATTCAATCGTACATAATCATCTTACGAAAGGGTAATTTGGCAAACCAAAACCTGAGGGAACCGCTAGAATAACTACAAATGAAAACGGGGGCAATGTTACTACAAAGTGATACAGAGAGTTACGTCCGGATTGATCAGCCAGCATCAATAAACTAACATTATGGTAGACATTCTTTTAACAGAGGTATCTATATAGAATGTCTCATATTTCCCGAACTAGACAGTGCGCTCCGTTATCTGTCAGACCACAGTTTTGTGAACACTCTACTAGACATGCTGGAAGTAAGACCTACAGTTTATGAACACTTTATTTGAATTATGAAAGTGCTTTTTAGTAATTTATTTATCCAGTTAGTGTATGATTTGGAACGTGTTCATGTTTCACTCTTGATGTATGAATAGTCCTGCGCTGGTATATAAGTTGGTTTAAACCATAATTATCTATGTGTCATGTTTCATCCCATTTTATGTTATTCCAGTGAGTCTAGTTTCGATGACCTGCGACTACTCAACCCAAACATGGCGAAGAGCATGGGTTCGTACCTGAATATGACTGAAGCCGAGTTGGCTGAGCAGGATCTGAGGTTTGAAGTCTGTGATTCGAAGGGAAATACAGTGGAGTTGAAGCAAGGAGGGGCGGATATCACTGTCACTACTCACAATGTGTAAGATTTGAACTTGACTATAATATGTGGTGCAGCTAGGGTGGCATGAGCCTCCAAAACTTTGAAGGGAAACAAACGGAAATATGTGGGAAAATAAAGTCAGGTATGCCTCAAATAATTGCGCTCCCAGTTTCAGTCCGACCTCATACGATACTGTGGCGACATACTATAGGCATAATTTGACTGATGGGATTGAATGTTTATTGATCTATCAACATATCATAATTTAGCAATTTAATTTAAACCAAACTGATTATTTTCCACGACACCTCAATGAGCCACTGTTTGTTTTTCACACAAATATCTCATGCCATAACACTTATCTTAAGTATTGTTTCTATTCACTGTCATAATATATTTTACTTGCTTGGTATTAAAAGGGAAAACATTAATATGGATGCGTTATTATTCATTTTTTTGTTTGCATTTATAGCCGAGAATATCTGGAGCTGTACGCGGCGCATTACACGGCGAGTTCTCAGTTCAAGACGTTTAAGGAGGGCTTAGTGTCAACCGGACTGTTCGATACTCCCCGCATGAGGGCACTCTTTACACCCGAAGAGCTGAGGGCGCTATTTCTTGGAGGAGAGTACGACTGGCAAGCCTTTCAAGAGGTAGCAAAATATATGACGATATCCCTAGCAACCATTCTTGTTCGGTGGAACATACATTGCATAACCATTCCTTTGCACATACCACACCTTTCTATGTCACGGTTATTTTAGTCCCGTAGTTATTTCTAGGGCCTGCAAATGTCTATTTAAAGTCCAATGTTTTGTCTTCTGTATTATGCATGTTATAATTGTTTTCTATAGAACATCTAGCGTTGTTAGCGCAATTTGTAATATTACCATTATAAAGATAATTATGGTAGCTAATTAGCATATTTTTGAAATTAGGTCAGAGGTCAGTTTCTATATAGGGATAGTACAAAAGTGATGAAATAGTTTTTCTAGGGTATTTGGGGGGTAAGAAATGTATTTCTAGTGCTCATTTGCATTTGCCACGTTGGCAACACATCGGTATATCGATGAAGCGTTAATCTGAAATCCAAAATGGTTGCTGCTTAATTTAATTTCAATTTAAATTTATTTCCAATAATATAACAACATCAAAATTACAAAATATTCAAGTGCAAAATTAATACCACAAATTAGATATCACATTGTTACATAGATACGGCGGAGTAATATCAATAATATATAATAGTATGATTAATACAATAAAGGATAACCCGTTGTAAAAATGCAAGTATAGTTAAAATTCAAATAATACAATTTCGACCCATATTATATAATTTAAATTAACAAAAATAAACAGAAAGGAGAAGCAGGTGCACCCCCCCCCCCTCGTTTTGTGAGTTGTCGATACAAACAATGCAAACATTCATATTAATTGATTCTACATTATTACACATTCATCAATCCTTATTTATAAAGACCTTTTTTTAACACACAATTATATTGTTACACATAAGACGTGTACATTTTTTTTTTTAAAGTAGATTTAAAGGGAAAAAACGATGGACATTTTTGTACATTTACTGATAGGGAGTTCCAAATGTCAGGTCCACAATGTCTAATTGATTTACATGGTACAATAGTTTTAGATTTGGTAACATGGAAGTCGTCACAATTTCGTGTACTATGATTATGAATCTGATTATTACGTATAAACATATCACAAAATCGCTCAGGAAGGTTTTTATGAATACATTTATACATAAATATAGCGATTTGAAAAAAAAAATAATATCACATATTTGTAACAATCTGTGTTCATTAAACAAGTGGTCTGTATGAGCTAGATAATCTGAGTTTATACATAATCTGAGAGCTTTTTTTGTAATATAAGTAGAGAATCTGTGTTTTCCTTGGTGGTTTTGCCGCATGCTATATTGCAGTAAACTAAATATGACAATATGAGAGAATTATATAGAATAATCATAGTGTAAGTGGGCAATCCTTTGAATCTAATAACACTCCAATTGATTTTGATATGGTCGAGATTATGTATGAACAATGTTCATTCCAACTCAAATTATCATCAATAATGACCCCTAAAAATGTACTATCACATTTGCGTTCTAAAGGATAATTATCAATAACAATATCACATATGGTATCATCAATTTGAGTTCGAGGACCCTGAAATACAATATAATTTGTTTTTAGATAAATTGAGGGATAATTTGTTGCCAGCAAACCATTCGACAAGTTTTGGCAATTCAATATTTACGGAACGAATTAATTGATTAAACTGAGGGTGCGAGCATATAACATTAGTGTCGTCTGCAAATAGTACATAGGAAAATAATGATGAGGCATTAATAGTATCGTTTATATAAATGAGAAACAACAATTGTCCTAAGATTGACCCTTGCGGGATGCCACAATTCAACTCTAAGATGGATGATTGGTCTGTACCAAATTCCACAAACTGTTTATTCAACCATAATAAAGGAACTCCACGTATACCGTAGTATCCTAGTTTACAAAGTAAAATCTGGTGATTAAGGATATCGAAAGCCTTCGATAAGTCAAAGAATAATCAAATTACATAATGCTTTTTAGCTAATAACATAGCGATCTTATCATATAAGTCTACTATTAATACGTGCGGTTTACGGGTACACCATGTGAGATGGGTGGATTGGTAAGTCCTGAAAAGGACTATGGTAGTCCTAGAAAGGACTGTTGGTGTAGTTCTGAAAAGAACTGTGGTATTCTTTCTAGGAGAGTTCTAAAAAGAACTGTTTGTAGTCCTAGAAAGGACTGTTGGTAGTCCTATAAAGGACTGTTGGGATAGTCCTGAAAAAGACTGTTGGTATTCTTTCTTGGAGAGTCCTAAAAAGGACAATTGGTAGTCCTAGAAAGGACTGTTGTTAGTCCTAGAAAGGACTGTTGGGATAGTCCTGAAAAGGAGTGTTGGTATTCTTTCTAGGAGAGTCCTAAAAAGGACAATTGGTAGTCCTAGAAAGGACTGTTGATAGTCCTAGAAAGGACTGTGGTATTGCGAGGAGAGGGTGGATGGTAGGAGGGACTCGACGTTTCGAATAGGTTGACTATCCGTCGTTGACTATCCGACGACGGATAGTCAACCTATTCGAAACGTCGAGTCCCTCCTACCATCCACCCTCTCCTCGCAATACCACAGTCCTTTCTAGGACTATCAACAGTCCTTTCTAGGACTACCAATTGTCCTTTTTAGGACTCTCCTAGAAAGAATACCAACACTCCTTTTCAGGACTATCCCAACAGTCCTTTCTAGGACTAACAACAGTCCTTTCTAGGACTACCAATTGTCCTTTTTAGGACTCTCCAAGAAAGAATACCAACAGTCTTTTTCAGGACTATCCCAACAGTCCTTTATAGGACTACCAACAGTCCTTTCTAGGACTACAAACAGTTCTTTTTAGAACTCTCCTAGAAAGAATACCACAGTTCTTTTCAGAACTACACCAACAGTCCTTTCTAGGACTACCATAGTCCTTTTCAGGACTTACCAATCCACCCATCTCACATGGTGTACCCGTAAACCGCACGTATTATATACACCACCATGGAAACCGATACTTACAAGCAACATTTAAGTCTACTATTGCTAATTCGGTGGAGTGATTCTTACGAAAACCATACTGGTTTGAGCAAAGTATATTTTGTTGCATTAAAAACTAAAAAAATTGGTATACATGGTATATACTATTTGTTCCAATATTTTAGAAATACTTAAAGGTAACCTTGAGTATTGGTATTTTCCAAAGTGCCCCCCCCCCCCCCCAAAAAAAAAAAATTAATTGTAACGGATTTGGTTTATTTCAATTCCATATGAAAGATCATCGAAAAAAAACATGGGAAATAATAATAATTCCCATTCAAATGCTCTAATTGTTGTGAAATTTGCTTTCAAAATATTATATAAAAGTGATGGACGTCCGGGTATCACTTTTTAGAGAACGCTAGCGCGAGGCGCTAGCGTTCTAGGTCCTCTTAATGGGAGAGATCCACTTTTGCAAGCCAAAATTCAAAAGTTGCGAGGTTATTGTCTTATATGAAAGGAAATGTCATTTAATAGCATGCCTGAAAAAATTAGGGCTTGAAATCTCTTTTTCGTGGAGTTATAGACCTAAAACTGAATAAACTGAGGGACGTCGGTTAATAAGGTACATACGTATTTTCGGCCGGTGAGTAAGTTCGTATATATATTTCACGGAGTGCCAGATCGGTATGCATGACCCCTACGTGACCCGCGCTAGCTACGTGACCCGCGCATAAGTACTAATGTGTGAGCGTTTACCAAGCAAAATACCCAAACATCGCTTAAACTGACTACATGTAATTATATATTCTTTCTTTTTGAGATCTTTTTCCGTGACATACGTTAACAAATGTCGGCTTCACAATACCTTTACGAGAATTAGTACTATTTTGTTGTAATATTATGCTAAATCAGTTGAACTCCTTTATTGACCGATATATAGTTTAAATGGAGGGACACATTCGTTTTTCATTCGTAGAATCCAAATTAGAGGGCTGTTCGCTCTGATTTTTTTTTTGCGTGTTACATTGATCCCCATCCGTCAACTGAAAGCTGTTCAGACGTTTTGTAAAAGTGGACCTGTCCCTTTAATACGGGACTGCAAATAAATATTTGTCTGGACGCTAATTGTGCTTAAAACTATACATATGATACGCGTGTACTTACCACCAATTCACTCTCCAATATGTGATCCAACTATCGGGTGGATTAAAATTATGACTTTTTCCCTCCATTCCGCCAAAAATCAGTGAATTATGTGCTTACTCGACTTCTCTCCATATGTTATAGCGCGACTCCGAACAGAATTTTGAACGAAAGATGAGCGTGATTGCCGCCGCGGAGCGCCGATGCGATACACATGAATATATGCGCGGTACTATTACCGCACATTTAACAGTCCCGTATTAGGAGGAACTAGAACGCTAGCGCTTCGCGCTAGCGTTCTCTAGAGTTAATATGACACTTGAGTTGTTACGGCTCTTTTTGAATGATAACAGGGGTTTTACTTTGTCGTTTGTAATTGTGTATACTTTTCGAGCATGGTGAAAGTTATAACTATTAGTTTGTACCGTGATCGTACAGGTTTTGGTTACTAAAGTTACCTTTAATGATATGGATATTGGTGTACAGAAAATGCATTGTTTTGTGTCTCCTTTTTTATATATTGGTACAACTTTCGCTAACTTGAATAATAAAAAAAATCCAGTTGAAATAGATAAATTAAAATTGTAACCTACAGGGTTAGCTATATAATAAATGATCTTCTTCAAAATACAAGAACTAATCTCATCATGACTACAAGATTTACTTGATTTGAGGTTTTTTGTAATATCAATTATATCTGTTTCTTGCACTGGATTAAAAAGAGGGATTTATCTGAACGTCCAGAAAGAAAATCAATAAATACTTTATTTGGAGAATGTATAGACTCTTGTAAGTCTATCCTAATTGACACAAACTATTCATTAAATAAATTGGCTATGCCATTATCAGTACATGATGATTGATTACCATAAACATTTCCTGTGGAATTTCATCCCTTTTCCCTTTACCTAATACATTAATAATTACGGCCCATGTTAATGACACGTTACCTTTTACCTTATTTGGCTAATGAGCATAATACATTTTACGAGAAGCTTTGATTACAGCGTTTAATTAATTACGATTTTTTTTTAAATTATCATGACGTGAGGGATCATCCGGATTGCGTATATAAAATTAAAATAATTTATTTTTGTATTAATATATTTCATTATACCTTTAGTCATCAACGGTTTACGTATATTTGATTCTGTATTGTTCACTTTCTTTAAAGTGTATATATTTGTTTTAATGATTTTTCAACCATATATAAGATAATGCATATGCTTTATTAATATCATTTGTTTCTTTATAAACTAAAAACCAATGTTCGTGTGCTAGATCACGAATACAAGAATTTACATTACTATCATTACACTGTCGAGTATATCTATTTTCATTACTAACAAAGGACATCTTCATTTTGTTACAAAATACAAAAATTGGCAGGTGATCTGAAACATCACTATATATAATACCACTATGAAATTCAGCAGGAAATATGTTTGTAAATAAATACATTGTCGATCAACGTTGCTGATTGCTGAGTCATCCTTGTAGTTTTATCTATTAGTGGGCATAGAGAGTGTGTATTCAGACACGTCAACAACGCATTATTCTTTCATTCCTTTTCTGCTAGTAACAAGTTTATGTTAAAGTCGCCCATTAGATATAAAGATTTCCCACCTTTGAATACAGATTCAATACACATGTCCAGGTTAGTTATGAATGTATCAATAGAATAATTTGGTGGACGATAAACAATACCTATTACAACGTTTTTAACCATGTGGATTTATAATTTCAATAATGAGCGTTTCACACTCAGGAATTAATGGTACACCATTTAACAAATTATAAGAAAGACCCTTTTTTATATTGATGGCCACTCCACCACCACGACCATTCGGGCGATCAGAACGTAATAGTGAATAAACTTCTAGGTCAAAGAGTGCTGGTGACTGTGCATTCAACCATGTTTCGCTTAAGCCAACAGAAAAGGGGTGCTGTAGTGATAAGAGTAAAGATTGAAGGGATTCAAAGTTACAGGTAAGACTTCGTGTATTCAAGTGTAATAGACTAAAATCGTCACTGTTGTCACGTTCATTTATCCTGGATTTAAGTTTTTCTGGTAGGTAATAATGGCATTCCATAGATTTGAATATAAGAAAACGTCACTTACCCTATCGCCCTTGCAGTAATCAAGGAAGTATTTCACACAAAATGCAAGTATTTTAGACCTTTCCTAAATTTTTATATCAAGAGCATGAAATCTTATGGATAATAGAAACAAATTCATGATTTGAAATAAAAAACATTTTATGCCTTGTAAAATTGCTTTTACAAAGATTTTTCAAATAAACTAACAGTTTCCCATAATTGTTAAGGCCAACAAAGTTCAACTTAGGATCTTTTTAACCTTTTCCATACTGTCATGAACAAAACCTATAAGTTAGCTTGTACTCATTTGTTTTTATCAAAGAATATTATTGGTACTAGGTAGCACATAAATTAAAATATAAAATGATTTGAATAAACATTTTATGCCTTTTAACAAAAGAAACTAACTGCTTCCCATATTTTGTTAGTCCAACAAAATTCAACTTAGGATCTTTGTAACTTTGTACATGAACACAATCCACAAGTAAGCTTGCACTCAATGGTTCTATTCAAGGATATAATGGCTGTATATAATATTACTCTAACAATAAGGAACAATAGTTTTATGTTCATGTTTTACTACTTCGCAGAGCTTCATATACGAGAAGGGTTACTCAGAGAACGACCCGGTGATCGTCAGGTTCTGGGAAGTCTTCCACAAGGAGCTTGAAGAGGAGGACAAGATAAAGTTTCTCAGTAAGTCAGAAGTTAGAACCAGTATGATTAATACTTACGTCTATATCGTTGATGTCATCTAGTCATTCAGCTCACGAGCAGGTCCATAGAACCATCGTTGTCATTCATTACATGAATGTGTATTTTGCTTTTGGAACGTGGGTATGTATGATTATATGCATTTATGTATATAAGTATGGAATAGCTCAATAATCAGCACATAATCATACTAGCTCGAGCAATATTAGACAGTTGTTACGAGAACATGCGCATCTACAAGGGATCCAGCTAAGGAGAAAGGATATACTACTTGATGCCATTGGGATGTTGTTGATCTTGAAGAGTTGCGTTTATGTTATACACAAGTCAAAATTATCAAAACGCCTTTTTTGTGTTTTACTGACACAAATCCATTACATAAGGTGTGTTTGGGCTAATTTCAATTTCCAACGAGATATATACATGGCTAACCCTTTTCCCTTGTTGGTACCTCTCAGAGTTCTTGACTGGAGCTGACCATGTTCCCCTGGGCGGGTTCCGGGAGATCAGGCCCCGGATGTGGCCTATAGGAGGATACAAGGAATGCAGAGGAATGAAGCCAAGAGAGATCTGTCCGGAAGTCAACACCTGCAATGGGTTTGTGGTACTACACCTCCCGAAGTACAGGTGCAAGGAAGACGTGAAGGAGCGACTCCTAAAGGCACTGCCTGCGTACACGGGGTTCTACAAGGTACATGACTATGTGAGGCCATGAGGGCTGAGACCCACGAGTCCACTCCTGCAGACCCTTAATGTAGATACTGGGGTCTAAAAGGTGCCCGACTATGACTATGAGGGCTGAGACACAGGAGTCCTCTGCTGAAGGCACTGAATGTAGACACTGGGTTACACATTTAAAGTGACCGACTATGTGAGGCCATGAAAAATGAGTGGCTCCTGCAGGCCTGAAAGCAGGGGCGGGTGAAGAAATTATTCCAACTCTTGTTTAGTGAGAAAAGTACAGGATTTGGCCAAAAAGCCCCCCGCCCCCCCCCCCCCTCCCTTCCACCCCTCCCCCCTCCCCCCTCCCCTGGGCAAAATACATGGTTAGTTGAAGAAGGTGTAAATAGACTAACATAGTGTTTACATTCGGTTAATTACTCTCATCTACTTGTAAATAAATGACTTAATAAATTAATGAATGACTTCATGGATGAATGAATACAATATATTTGACTTAATAATGGCTTTTATTCAAACAGTGCGTTGAGTCGTGGAATTCAATTCAATCTCCAGTCATTTCCGCCGGTTTCTTGCCAGGTGTGCAGCCTCTATGAAAGAGTGTATTATTTTGTCGATTGGAGCAGTCTGCATGTCTATCTTTTTGGAGGTCTTCCACTTGGCCTAGCCCCATCTATTCTTACTTCTACTCTGGGACTACTCAGGGGTAGCGTGTTGGAGGCATTTGCTGTATGTGTCTAAAGAAGCGAAGTATTCTTCCTGAGGCATGTCCTCTCAAATGTCAGGAGTCTTTTTTCGTCTTCCTTTTGAAAGGTCCAGGTTTCTACTCCGTAGAGTAATATGAACAGAACAAGCACCATGACTGTACAGAGTGTCCCAGAAAAAACGAAACCGGGTTTCATGGTAGAAATTTTCGGTCATAAGTAATACATGTATGAAAATCTGTTTCTCTCCTTTTATTTGATGTACAACGTATGGCACATAATTCACGCATGACTGAATTAAAACAATGCAAATTGGTGTAACCAAAATTCCATTTGCACGCAGAAACTGCAAGTATGGGTGAGTTTTTTTAGTGAGTTGTTAGGGTAGTAAACGTACCTATTTTGAAAAAGGACAAACACTGCATACAATTTCATATGTTTATGTTTCATATGACACCTCATGCACAAAAAATAAACGAAGTATGATAGAGAACAAGTACAATGAAAACATGCCTGATTTCTGTCCAAATGATAGATAGTTGAGTAAGAAGTCGCTCGGCTTTCCTGACTTAGCAGATGACAATGGACTTGATGCATGAGTGAATTTATACAAACATGGGGATCCGGGAAAACATGGGAAATATGCAAGGTCTGGAAAGTTACTAATTTGGGCTGAAATCAAGCATGTTTTCATTGTACTCGTTCTCTGATATAAATCATTTATGTTTTAATATTGAGGTGTCATTTAAAAGATAAAAATATGAATTTTTATGCAGTGTTTGTCCTTTTTCAAAATAAGCACGTTTACTGCCCTAAAAACTCACCCAAACAACTCACCCAAACTTGCAATATCTGCGTGCATATGGAACGTTGGTAACACCACTTTCCATTGTTCTAATTCAGTCATGCTTGAATTATGTGGCATAAGTTGTACATCAAAATAATGAAAGAAGAGAAACAGAGCTTTTCAGATATCATCAACGAAATTATTCATTATAACAGAAAATTTCTGCCATGAAACCCGGTTTCGTTTTATCTGGGACACTCTGTATAGTTCCGTTTTTGTTTTTATTATGATATTTGTTGATTGCCGGATATTGTATAATCTTTTGACGGGTGCGCTTCGTTATTCCAAAGGTTCGTTATTCCGAAGGTTCGTTATTCCGAACACGCAAATTTCGTATACCTGAGCGCTCGTTAATCTTAAAATTAAATAGGGTTCGTTAATCCGAACATTTGTTGCATTTTTCCGAAGGTTCGTTATTCCGAAGGTTCGTTAGTCCGAAAATAAAATCGGGTTCGTTATTCCGAAGGTTCGTTATTCCGAAGGTTCGTTATTCCGAAGGTCCGTTATTCCGAGGGTTCGTTATTCCGAAGGATCGCTATTCCTAAAATGAAATCGGGTTCGTTAATCCGAAAATTAATTTGGGGTTGTTATAATGCTATAATTTCATATAAAGAGATAAAATAAACTTAAATGTTTGATTGGTCTGGCCAAGGGAGGGAAAGGGGGAGGGGTATGCTTAATGCAGGCTGTAAATTGAATAAGCAAAACACAAATTAAAGTATTATAACAAACCCGATTTTATTTTCGAATTAACGAACCCTATTTTATTTTCGGACTAATGAACCTTCGAAATAACGAACCCGATTTTGTTTTCGGATAAACGAACCTTCGGAATAACGAACCCGATTTCGCTTTAGGAATAGCGAACCTTCGGAATAACGAACCCTCGGAACAACGAACCTTCGGAATAACGAACCTTCGGAATAACGAACCTTCGGAATAACTGAACCTTCAGAATAACGAACCTTCGGAATAACGGACTGTTACCCTTTGGACTGCACTCATAGCCTTCCCAATGCGGTCCTTCACATATCCAGTGTTACATAAGTTTTTAGCTCATTATTCCGCCTTGTTTTGTATGTGAACTTTCCTACTTGTGATAGTTTTTCCATCCATGGTGATGTCTTTGCTGAGGATATGTGTTTCTGTGTTTTCTATGTTGATTTTCAGACCAAATATGGAGCCGTTTCGATGGATGATTATGAATCCATGCATGCAGAAATGAACGAAAGAATGGATAAATGAATCATTGTGTTATTTATTAAATGATTATGAAATTGATGCATACATGAATCATTCAATTGATAAATGAAGCTATCAACTAGTCTTCATTCAATCGATCATCAACCAATAGGTAAATCATTCAAATGCAATGTGTCAATAAACTGCCTTGATGATGATGATATTGCTTTTATGAATTTCGAAATATGGTCAATGTTTTCTTGAATGTGCGATCAGTTTATCGTTGACGGTTACATCTTAGTTATACAGATAATTGTCATAACTTCCATATAAATCCTTTGGTAAGACGAAATCTCAGAACAATTCTTGACCAGTTGTTAAAAAGACTTTCTTTTTGTATTAGCTTTAGTTAGGTAACTACAGTTGATTACAGTTTCTGTCATATGCACTATTTGTTTTCCGTTCTGTTTATCCTCTGAACAGGGACCCAATGAACGGGTAAACAAACTTGTTGATAGTACTGGGGGAACTCTCTTCCTGCAAAAATGTAACATCACATTAACCATTCCAGCCAATGCTCTCCCAGAGGGGGAAGTGATTTCTATTGAGGCTCTGGAAAAGGTTCCGGACAACATTGCAGCAAATGATGTTGTGGTTGCCTTGACATGCCGATGCAAACGAAGTTCAAAGCAGGATCGTTTTCTCAAACCTCTCACGCTGGAGATGCCCCACTGTGCAAGGTGGACCAATTCTAAACATGTCAAGGCTGTATTGTATGCTAACAGAGAGGGAGGTTAGTATTTACTAATGATGTTTAGTGTATTCAAAGTGCACTAAGGAACTTGGTACCATTGTCTAAATCCTCAAAATACAATTGGTATTCCAGCGGTACCATCGTACCTTGTTTTTCTTTTGTATTAACAATACAAGCATGTGACAGGTTTCGGTTTTTCAAATTTCCATTCGTGCAAAAGATATCTACAGTTGAAGTGTTCGGATAGAATTTATCTACGGGACCTACTCAGCCGTTTACAAAGTAAGTGCAATTAGTAAGTTAATATAACTTTGCATTTCCGCTCATTTCTCGGCCAAGTAACATCAAATTAACTTGAACTCAGATCACACACGTACACATTTTATTTACTACTCATCACTTTTTGCACTTGTCAACAAAGTTACTAGATCCCTTGAAATATATTGTTACCTTTTGGCAGCCAACATTTATCTTATATAAGGGAGTATACAATTTAAGAGCTAGTCTTAAAAGATAATGACTTGAACTTATCTTTTAGAATAATGATTGATTAGAAATTATATGCTGCCGCTGAGACCTTTTAATTCGTGTAACATCTAGAAACCTTTTTACTAGAGATTCGCAGACCCACATACAATCAAAGTGATTCAATCAGTTTTGCGATGCAGTTTACTATTTTGCTTTAACTTGGACAAATTATTAATATTAATCCATGATACAAACATTCGGATAAGAAAGAAAATGAGCCTAAGGGTAAGACTGCATAGCAATTAGTTTGTATTGCATCGTTTGCATTCTCTATCTTCGTAAACTCCAATATTTCACCAAATGTGGTTTATGGAATATTTTACTAAACTTGAATATGCCTGCCAAAGAAGAACATTATCATTAGCAAGTTTATTGTGCAAGTATACTTGAAGAAAGAAATGGATAAAAAGTGTTTGATTTGAATCCATAAGTAATTCGTAATTCCCTGCTGATATTGCATCACTTACAGTGACTAAGTCAAGGACACCACTGACAGCAGAAGGTGTGCCCAGGTGCATAATTCACGAAGATTTTCTGGAGCTTGTTGTTGACGACTTTTGTCGAGGATGCGAATTATCCGTGCTTTTGGAAAAGCATGAAGGGAGCGACTTAACAAAACTCATGGGATTTGCTTGCTTCCTTCCTGAGAACATTCCTGAAACAAACGTGCCCATACTGCGAGCATACGCCTACCATAAGTCTTTTAAGGCTTCAGAAGAAGAAGTAACGGTAACTTGAATAATCAACAACCTTTTACAAGATGATAATACAAAAAACGATTATGACAACGCTTCGGAAAGAGTCATATGTTAAATTGAACAGGACACTAACCTAAACATAGTGTTCGAAAATGTTGCTAAGCGTTTATCCATTCTGTATGTGTTACCTTATTCGAGAGATGAGTTATTTTGAATCAAAATATTTAATACCACAAATTTAAGCAAGTAGTGTGCTGCTGTTTGCATTCTCTTTTACTGCAACTGTCACGTTTCTGTTCCATTTTCATTTCAGAAAATAAAAGAAGATGAACGAGAAGCGCGTTACAGAATTGTACTACCCGAGCAAGAGTTCTGTTTCCAGACTAACGACGAGAGTGGGGACCTAGAAATTAAGTGTGAGCAAGTCGAGGTCTTCGCAATGGTTGGAAGGGGCAAACTGCTTAAACAGGTATAACAAAGTAAAATTAATCAGATGAGCATGCATAACACTAGTACTAAATAAGATTAAATGTATTCAATTTCAAAAATATATTATGTGTTCTCAGAGCAGTCTTTAAGCGTTATATTAACCAAAGGAATGCATTTTCAAAGTCCATTTAATACACAATATGCATCCATTTATCTAAGATCGATCCAGTGTGAACAACTGATGTACTGGTTCCCAAACCGGGTGTTCTCCTCACTCGGCAATGTATATAAATCCCTCACAAAAAGTTCCGCAGTTCAAGTTTGAGCGTTCATATCTCTCTTATTACTTAATTACCGTTCATAAATTTGGTATCATTGGAAAGCTTTGTTCCCCCCTTTACATTGATATAAAATTTGTAATAAATATTTTATCATGGAATGTGCATTACATCCGAATATGGGGCAAAGTCAAAAGTGAAATGTTGCAAAATGCATTGATATTGCCAACAGTGATTCTCATATCATTGAGATAATAAGTGGTGTTTTGAATGATATGCATGACTGTCGATGGCATATTGTCCATGTCATTGGAGGATTGAATGATTTTGAAGTTGTCATGAATACAATAATGAGTACTTCTGTTGTTAGGACAAAGAAATGTGCCTTCAAAGATGTTTGAGTGTACACTGTTGATAATATCAATGCATTTTGCAACATTTCACTTTTGACTTTGCCCCATTTTCGGGTGTCATGCACATTCCATGATGATATATTCTTAACAAATGTTATATCATTGAAAGTGGGGGAAGACAAACCTTCCAATTTATGAACGGTGATATAGTAATGACAGAGAAAGAAACGGTCAAACTTGAATTGCGAAACTTTTTTGTGAGGGGCTTACAAAATCAATAATTACATTATCTTGGCCTTAAACATCTCTTATTTTCATAACGGCATGATGCAGTTAAACATAATTGTCTACACTATAACCTTTGTCCGTCTTTGTATATAAACAAAACTTAATAACAAGTAATAAATGTGTACTAACAATTTCTCTCGTTTTACATTGCATGTATCACTCATGATAAAACAAGAAAATCCCACCACAACAATGTTTTGAATGCTGAGTTTGAACTTACAATAACATATTTATTATCCTCCGTATGACTTACGCTGTTACTAGCTGAATTTCTAACGTTTTAATAAAACGGGCATCTCTGAGTAAATCTTGTACTTATTAAATATATGGACAATCCGTTCATACTCAAAATCACATCTTTATAAACATACATGTTCCTGTGAACTCTCTAAAATCACAAACATATGTATCAACAATTAATCTGGATGACAAACGTGTCCAATACTTTGTCATCAGTTGTAACATTCAAGAACAGGTTAAAAGGTGACCAGTATGTATACAATTACAAAGAAAATCATGTTATAAACATTTATTAAAACATCGTTTGTATTCATGTACATATGTATACATAAACGTAGCCTTATATAACAGCATGTAATACATATATACATATTTCACAAAAAGTTTAATTAACATTGCTTACTGTTCACATACAAGTCATATAATCTACTAAACAAGCTTCATATTCAGATTAGAGTCCAATTGTCCAAAAAAAAAAAAAAAACACAATCATCAGTCGTGAAAATGCACATTATGTAAGTTACGAAGCTGGATAAACATTAATATCAAGTATACTGCATAACAGAGAAAGCACTAAATACATATGCAAAAAAAATAAACTAAAAGTTGGCTCCGCTTTAAATTCCTTACGTGGTTGCGTCGATGTTACGTCCTTGTTTGCAGTACCGTGCACGCGATAATATAGCAACCTCGCTTTCCTGAAAGTTTATCGGATAAAATGTTTCAACGCCTCCTCAGACTGTCGGTTATTCGAGAGATTATATAAGTGTTCGTTTCTCGAATAATATTGTCCAGAGAGAATGTAAGCTTAAACTCGGGTCATCAATAATGATAAATAACCTTCATTTCTAGCATTGCAAGAAATGGAAACCATATTTTCAAAGTTCATTGTTCCATTTTTGCTATTAGTAAATTAAACCACATGAAACTATACCAGCTTTTCCAAAACTACAGTAGCAGACTTTTTAATTTTAAAACCAACGATGGCATTTACATTGTAATTGTTAGCACAACATAAATCTACACATACATATAAATCCTCTACAAACTATGATAATTTTCACATGTTTTCATAAAACAATTTTAATATCCTTTTTGTTGGTTCTTTAAAGACAAATTACACTTCATACATGTACATACTGTTGTGCACACATAATCTTAATTTAAAGACAAACAAAACAAACAGATTATCAAATATATCAACATTTTCATTGTATTATTTTCCAAGCCCTATTTTCCAAGCCCTAACCCTACTAAGGCTACCATATACACATCGCATGGTTACCTTCTATTTAACAATAATGAGAGTCAATATAGGGCCTAAATTTTCGATCCTAGCAGAATCTTCTTCAGAGGCTATACAGTGACGATTATACAAACAAAAACAATATATAATACACATATATAGGTACACATGCAAAGAAAATGAGGAAGGGGTGGAGACATGGAACAATGAAAGGGCTGTGAATGGCCAATCAGACTAGGCTAAGATTGGAGGAAGTACACACAAAAGAGGCTGTTATGTAACAAGGAGCAGGGGTTGGAGTGTGGGTCATAGAAAGATAGAAGGAGGCATGAACAAAGAAGTACTGTACAGGATGGTAATTAAGGACATGAATAGTGAATAGAGGCAAGATGAAAGGGCTTATAGTGAAGGAGGTCAGAATGGCCACAGAAGAGGGAGGTGTGTGTTGGGGGGGGGGGGGGGGAACAAAGGGGAGCTTAAGTGGAGGAGGTGGGATTAATGAAGAGTGGTAGTTGGATGAAAAGGAATGCTGATGGGATCGAGGGGGGGGGGGGGGGTAAGAATGGGTGATGATCAATGGAATGATGAAGAATGAACAAGAGAAAGAACGATGTACGAAAATCAGACAATGCTTATGTACACAAATATAAACCCTGTAGAAAAATGGAAAATGAGAGTGTAATGTTAATTAATTATTAGTTAGCAAGATATATACATGATATATAAATAAGTTTATTGTGATATAAACAATACAGGAATATAACAACAACATGACAAATAAATAAATCTTATGGAACTAATGCAGCTGGCTGCCGATTAGTTAGAGTCCTGTGGGAAAACAGAAAGTGGGAGAAATGTAGATTAAACATACTTGCATGTGATATATCAATAAACAGATGAGCATATACAATACATACAACTATAAACAGTATCAAACTATAACAAATGATAATCTAATAATTATGGAGAAAAGGTGAGAGAATTGAAAACTATAGTTGAAAATTGAGAAAAACAATGCATGGAAAAGGATGGAGAATGAGAGCTCCTGCTAATGAATGAGAGGGAAGCCTGTGGGGAAACAAGAGAATAATCAATGTCAGTAAAACATACATGTAGGTGAACAAGGTGTAAATGTGATACAACAAAAACATGCGAGTATACAAGTTATAGTACAAATCATACCAAGAGATATCGTACTAATGTGCAAAGCTTAGTAAATGTGAATACAACAATTTATCTAAAATGGAGCGTGGAGAGGAGGTGAATAATGAAAAACAAAACAAGTATGGAGTGGTGTGATGGTAAATGCATGGACATCTGTTGAGAAATTATAATGGAAGCAAAACATAACAAATCAAATATACATATTAGCAAGCATATCAGGAGAATGTGTAGGATGAAGCTAAACACTGCCTTCTTGAATTTTGAGCCCACGGGGTTGGATGGTGCAGAGACATCTCATCCAGTGTTTCTCCCTGCTGGAGCGTAGTGAGTCTGGACGGTTACCTAGGGATTCTATGCCCTGTAGAATCATGTCAGAAATGGAATGGTTGGGTAGGTTGAAATGATGGCCAACTAGGGTGTCGAGCTTGGATGTGTGGACGGTGGATCTGTTTCACCTACATACTGGATGCGGCAGACTCGGCAGGTGATCAGATAAACAACGTTGGTGGTGGTGAATGTGATGTTACCTTTGGTGTGAAAAGAGAGGTTGTTAGAGTGGCTGGTGAAAGAATCGCCCTGAGAGAGATGAACCTTGCAAATGACGCATCTGTCGGCTGTGCACTTGAAGGTGTCATGCTGTGTGGGGGAAGAATCGTTAGTGAGAGAAGGGACTTCAGCACGAACGATGAGATCCTTGAGGTTTCGGGGGCGTCGGTAGGCTAGAATGGGATGGTCTGGGACAGCATGTTGGAATCGGTCGGAGGTGTGGAGGATGTGGTGATTATCGTGGAGAATGGTACGGAGGGGAGGTAAGTTGGGATGGAAGGTGGTCACAATGGGTAACACGTCAGTGGTGGTCTGGTTGTGAGTCTTCTGTCTGAGGACATCAGATCTGAGGATTATTTAACAATAATAACAAAGTCACCTTTTCCCAAACAAATCCTCTTAAAAATATGACTTCAAAAATATGACATGTTTCATTTTAAAAATGCTTTACGAATAAGGCATATATTTCCACAATATAAACATAATAAAATCATACTGATATACATTTCAAGGTATTTCCATCTTTTCAATTTAAGCATCAAATATTTAGCATAATATATTCACCAAATTTAGCATGTTACATTATTTATGCTACTTCTAAAAATTAAATACAACAAATGTCCTATTTTGTTTTCAACAAACTAATTTCTTTAAGACTCAGGCTTGCAATTAAACAATACAATCAATACACATTTCCTCAATAAATTCGTGCAAAATCATTTAATTAGAGCATCACAAAACAATAAGTCCAGTTAATCCAACTGATATTGAACAAAAAAAAATACATACTCCCTTATAGGATTAGCCATAACCCTCAACCTCACAAAGTAAACCTCAAAATGTACCATTATCGTGCCTTTCAGCACTGTAAAAACAATAATTACTATTAACACTATAATTTACTGTGTCTAACCAGCCGTCATTTCTTCATGTTAACTAAGTATGGGACTAGAAAAAACATATACCGACATCCTCCACCAGATCATCAACGTCATGTGGATCGTGACCACACCTGGATTTCCTATCCCATTGCAAACAATAATGGGTCCCTCCACCTCAGGAGACATGATCCTGGGTAAATCATTATCACATCCTTGGGAACAACCCACACACCCTGTGGCACTTTCAACCACATCCTTCACATCACTGATTGGATTTTCATCACAATTCCTTTCAAAATCTGAACCATCTACTTTAGAAACGGCTTATGCCGAAAGGGTGGGTAGCGTCGCGTCGCGTTGAATGGAACGCGACCATTCGTCCAAAGCCCCCCCCCCCCCTGTTTTCCCGAAAGGGTGTGTTGGGAGCGTTAAGGCGCGTCAGCTCAGATACCGCTACCAAATGGCACATACGGGGGGGGGGGGGCTTATTCCGAATGTACGCGTTTAGAGTATATGTATACAGTGATGTGTTCATCAAAGACGCGTCCGTAAATTGCGCCATTTCAATCTCTGAGTTTTAGTTTCGCCACCGCGACGAAACACGTGTAATCCTATGAGAGACCGACTTTTCCACAAGATGGGATGTTATAGCGCATGGTTGATTGATTGAACCGATACGTAAGGCGTGCGTGCTTCGGATGTACTGTAGTTGATATATGAAGCATTATTATTGCGTTTGTAAAATATTATGATGTCCGATTCCCACGCTCTATATAGTTTGCCGCGTTCTGCCTCTGGATACGGTTCAGCAATCCAAGTGTTGTAGCGGACGCGTTCATCCAAGACAGAGAGGCATAATCCATGATGCTGCGAATTTGAGCCTTGTAAACCATGGCTATCTCTGTAGGATCTAGCTTGGTTGATATCCTTCGAAGGGCTCCTATCTTCCGTCCAGGGGGTGTATTCTGAAATGTAGCGGAGATAAAAATTTTATCTCCCTAAAATAAAATCGCCTTAAATTTTTTTTTAATCGGTATTCTGAAAAAGATTTTAAGGAAATGTTAACGCTTACGCCAGTGCGCGCTGTTAATTAAAGCCACGCCCATTGCTGCTCGTTTGACCAATGAAAATATTGCTTACATCGATATTTTTGATCATTTGCATATGATTTTAAGACCACGTGGGAATTACGTCGTGATTAAAATTGATATTGCAAGTTTATGCATACAATTTGTGTTGAACGTAATCGAGATAAAATAATCACAATGATCAAGTCGGATAGTCGGATGTGGATAAGATTCGTTTGGTCTCAAAGATTCATGTTGGAATCGAGTTCGAGGCCGTTTTGGGTATATGATAAACTATTATTACATGTATGAAATGGAAGTGTTTCTTCAAGTTGTCTTCTCATTGAGAGACATTACAAACACAGATTGTTTCGTGAAGTCATTAAAGACCCATCTTTTGGTTTAAATCTTCTTCTTCTTCTTTTTCTTCTGGTTAATTTTTGTTTGCACTGTAATAATATTTATCTTTTCTTTACTTGTATAATTGTCTGTGTACCTTAATATGTTGTGTTTGAAGGTTGTAATATAGTTCGTTTATTTAATTTAGTATGTAAAGCGCATAATAGAGTCATTTCGAGTATTATGCGCTCTATAAATGTATATTATTATTATCATTGTTTTTGTGTGGTTGTGCTGTCAGATGATTTGTATGAACAATTATAACGAATTTAAATACCGTAAGGCACGATAATTTCCAATATGTTTATGGGGAACAGTAACACTCAGTCATGACCTTCGAATCTCTGACTTACTTGTGTCCAAAATAAGCGCGTTTAATCTCATACGCGCGCAAAGTTTGCTAAAGTGCGCCATATATACACCCGTATAAACGGGTTGGCTTGTTTATTCATAATTCTATTCCCGTTATGTAATCAATCAAACAAATTTGCCTTATATTATGTCTCTTTGTCGATCCGATAATTTCGTCGAAACGTCGCCCCTATATTAGCTCCGATCGAAGCGGCGACCGGCCGCAAGCAGTCATGCGCGTATTGGTGCTCGTGGAGTATTCGTGCTCCAAGAAGCGCTGCCATAGCTTGCTGTTCGATTCAAGTCACGGAGATAAAAATGCTACTTAGTGATTTTAATTTCTGTTGTAAATTATATGTTAAAATTATTTTCAGAATATCGATTTGCCTCATTTGCATAACATTTGCATATCTTCCATGGCAACTACAATACATTTTAGCGCTGGCTTAAAATTTGTAGTGACGTAGATAAAATTAAAATCGCACAGTTTCAGAATACCGATTTCCTTAAAACAATTTTAGTGACGTAGATACAATAAATTTAGCTTAAAATCGATTTCAGAATACACCCCCAGCTCTGGCTGTTATATTAGTAATGTGATTTGACCATGTCAGCTTCCTTTCAATCGTCACACCCAGGATTTCCACTTTGTATGTTTCACTGAGTATAGTGTTTCCAAAGTATATAATTGTCTATTCTTGACTTCTTGTTGGGGTTCTCTTTCTCAAGACGATTAATGCATTGCACTTTGCTGGTTCAAAAGTCAACTTCTATTTGTAAACCCATTGCCCTATGATCTCTAGATGTCTGTTATGCTGACTTGTGCTGACTGCCTCAGATTCTCCTGGTGATCTAATTTTCCAGAACGAAGAGGAGTCGTCCGCATACATATATGCGTTCTTGCAATTATCTCCCAGATCATCTATGAAGACCAAGAACAGTAATGGGCTTTCAGAATTAGGCCATTCGCTCTCTGTGAAACCTTATGGCATTTGATATAAAATAAAACAAATACAAAAACATAACCAAAGGTCAGAGCAAAATAGTCTTACAACAATTGCCACCAAATACACGACAACCGTTATCTCTAAATTAAAGGGATAGTTGAGTTTTGGTATAGAGGGGGGTACACAAAATAATTATTTTGTGAGATAATGAAAAACTGATTGTCAAATTCGGAAGAGCATACAATTTAAGTGACATAATATACTTTATTTGATCAAATTCGGTACAGAAATGGCTGAAATATCCATAAACATAACTATTTGTAATAAATTTTGGGCCCCACAATTTCTCGATAATTTTGAACCAGCCGCTTTATTTTTTGGTCATGCTTCCTCTTTTCAAAAATTTACAAAAATGATTTTAAATAGTTGTTGATTATCTCTAATCTTATCACTATTTCAGCAAAACATCACGTGCACAATATTTTAGTTTAAATGGTTCAAACCGATGAATTTTTAGAGAACGCCCTCTTGAGTTGTAACGGCTCCTTTTGGATGACAACAGGCTTTATACTTAGTCGTTTGTAATGTTGTATTACTTTCGAGCATGGTGGAGTTATAATTATTAGTTTGTAATGCTATGGTGCAGGTTTTGGTTACTCTCTTTACCAAAACTCCACTATCCCTTTAATTTTATTTTAAAAAACGATGCCCTAGTCAAAATTACGATATTACAATGTTTGTCAGTGCAATTGTGAATATAGAAGAAAAGAACCATTTTGAACCCTTCAGGCGCTATCAATCTACAGAAGGGTAGACGCCATTAAGACACGTCCTGTGAATTTCTCGTATAGCTTGATAACGAGGTTGTGCACAGTGCTAGGTTGTGATTCTAGAAGATCCTAGAAGACATTTGTGGTCCTCAACTTGTTTAAACATTGCATGTTTGAATTATTCAAAAATGGAAATTTGCCTGCTCGGTGATTGCTCCCATTCGTATTCCATTGTAATTTGTGTTTTGTCTTTCAGAAAACATATCAAAAGAAGACCATCATGCAAAAGTTCAAACATTGTTTCCATGTTCCTCTTCCGTTGAATGAACGAAGGAAAAATATGGATCTGAACATGTTATTGCATCAAGAAGTGGAACTCGATGAAGATTTCCCTTTACAAACAGACTTTCCTGGTAAGTAAATATCTTAATTTAAATGATTCAGAACATGAGTTTTGTCATCAGGAATATTTTGTTCAAATAATTGACAATACATTAGAGAAAAGGGAAATAGATACCGGTTAATTTTATACTGTACAATAAATTCTTAAGTTTATTAGAAATTGTCAAAAGACATGCCAATTATACTGGTTAGCACGCTATTCATAATCGAAGTAAGGGGTCGCCTTCATAATCAAAGAAAGGCGTTGCAATTCATAATTAGAGAAGCGGGTCGCTATTCACAAAATGATACAAATTTCGTTTTTTTATTGGATCTACAACATGTGCCAAAATTAAGTACAACGGGACTTTCTGCAACGATAATTTTAAAGATAGTAGATCAAGCAGAATGATATTTCAGGGTATGAAACTATAACTTATTGCCTACATCTTGCAGAAAACCTATTCAATTAGCTTCAGTGGTCATGGAGAATGAGGATCTTTTGTCAATCATGTCAGATGTCCCTTCCCTCCAGGTTTTGTAAGGAGACGTGTTGTCCATTGTGTGCGCGCCTTATGAACGAAAATGGACACATGACAATTTAGACACAGCGGTCTGTATGTTACATACAAAATTAATTTGTACAATTAATTATCAGTGATCAACTGATCAAGTCCTTTACTATCTGTATTATGCTTCCTTCCAAACAGAGATCAGCACGACTTCGCAAGTAAATAGGTAAGACGTGTTCAACAAGCATTTTCTAGAAATGATTGTATCATTGAAGTAACTTTTCCGAAATAAGTTGTTTTAGTGTAACTTTTCGTGCTGTGGGGAAATCGATAGATTGCACGCTCGGGTTCTAAGCCAGAGCATTCCTAATGCATTTGTCCTTGAGTTATACAATGTATAACTTGTTTGCAGCTTTCTACCAATGTGTGTAAATTGCAGGGTTGGGAAAATATCGCGAAAAAAGTGAATAATAATAGATTATCTAAATCAAATGGAAATGTTCTTGTTATTTCTTTAAATCACATTTGTTTGATTTTTGTCAAAAGTCAATCATGCATTTTTCTGTACAGTATATTGTGCATTGACCCAAAACCTACCAGAGTAACTCCCAGTGCCATTGCGTTTTGGGGGATTTGAAAGGAATGTATTGAAAGGCAAATACCCCTCGCCTGCAAATTAGAAGGCGCAATAGAGCCATTTATGTATACAATGCCACCGAACAATGAATGCAATTGACATGGTAAAGTATTCTATTGTGCGTGCATGCACATCAATTGCATCCAAGCAGTTAGCTGCATTGCACGTGCTTGGCACATTAGGAGTTAAAAGTATTTCAAGAAAGGACAGAGATGAAACAAACTATACTGATCATGGATTTTCGGATACTATTCATATATGATTTTATTTGTATACGGGTTGTATGATTTTGGGGCTGTATTTACAAAAATGCGTGGTTTATTGAAACCATTGCAAGTTTAATTCAACTAGCGCAGGGTTGGGGAAATAATCTATTAAAACAAGTACAACAAAACAAATATTTTATCTAATTGTCTTTGATTACTTTCAGCCTCCACACGAACATTTTTCCCTACTGTTCTGTTCGGGAAATTAAATCATTTATTTTTTCAATATAAATTGCCCAGACAGAAAAATGTGGTTGCCCTGTTACTTCTAAATTAAATTTAAACATTATAAAGGTACTACAGTTTTTCCTAGAATTTGATCAATTTAGCTGCCCAATCGCAACCGGGCAACAGGGGTGTCGATCCTGGGGCGGGGGGGGGGGGGGGGGGGGGGGTGGCAGGGCAGATTGTCCCCTTCCCTTTGTCATTATGTATGTTTGGTTCCATATTTATATAATTCATATTACGTGAAATTTCTGTCTCAGATGTGCACCAAATCGCACAATTTCACGCCCCAAAATACAAAAGCTCCCTACTGTGGGAGGGGGACATCACCTCCCACCCCCTCCCCTGCTCGGTCGCTTTGCTTCCTCGCAATATCTCCCCTCCACTTTTGAGGAGTTTTTGACGCCCTTGCTAAGTTTCATGGGAGCCAAATGCCCTAGACTATATCGATGGCTCTATAGTTTACAGGATCACGATCACGTAGATCCATCTCATGCAAGGCTCAATCTTTTAAAAATACGTTACGAGTATATTATATGTTCACTATTTTATACAATTTTAACACCCATGATAGGAGTTGCAAATGTCTGAAATCTAAAAGTTTCCGGGGCTCCGCCCCCTGGACCCCCATTATTGTCCCCAAATGTGGGTACCCCCCAAAGTCAGGTCTTCGAGCTATCAAGACACTTTCAATGAGCGTAACATAAAACTTCCGGGCATGCCAATGTCGGCCTTTTAGCTCTCTCAGTGGTCGCCCTTTTAAAAAATGGGATCTCGGGTTCTAAGCCAGAGCATTCCTAATGCATTTGTCCTTGAGTTATACAATGTATAACTTGTTTGCAGCTTTCTACCAATGTAAATTGCAGGGTTGGGAAAATATCATTAAAAACAAGTTAATAATAATAAATTATCTAAATCAAATGGAAATTTTCTTTTCATTTATTTATATTTATTTTTTTCTTCTCAAAAACGGATCGACACCCCTGCCGGGCAACTTATGTAGTGTTACAATTTTTATGGGGGATGATGTAGATGATGTTGATGATAATGATTAAATTATTATAAAGTTCTTCATTTACTCAGCATTCACAATCAGGTTCAATTTGCAATCAATCATGGTAGCGTGCCTCAGATAATTCAACACAAGGAGATAATAATAAGTGAAGAGTCAAGTTCTGAAATATAATTGACTGAGTTTATTAACAAGTAAATACCACATAAAAGTTGAAATATATGCGGGATTAATACATGTAGCTCTAAACTGCGAACTACGAACTCCCAAACGCGAACTATAACTCTACTCTGGTAAAAGCCGTACTCTCCCTCCCTGGTCAAATCCAAGCTCTATCTAACTACATGCTTACTTCCAACTCCGAGCTCTAACGATAACTCTACAGGCTCAGATCGAACTCTAACTATTACTCTTACTTCCATCTCCGAGCGAGAACTCTATCTGCCTTCCTCAGCTCATTTCTCCAGGTATTTATATGATCCAGGGGTGAGCTAGCGTGCCCAATACATCGAGGCTGACCTCGACGTGTATTACAAGTCAGTTAAGGACATGTCATGAACACTAGTGAACTAACCTTGTCCTCAGAGGTTAGTCTGTACAGAGGTGACTAACAAAATTGGATCATGTTTACAAACACGAACATTAAACTGGGGCAAGGTGGAAGGGGCAAAAGGAGATGTTTACAACTGAAAGTAAATCAGGGACACACAGGGAACGGGTCGGGTCAGTATATGGTCAGTGCTCGAAGCAAGGTTAGGCAGGGGGTCAATTTAGCTAATAGCTAGTATGAGCGGCAAGTTGCACACAGCGGTCGAATCGAACTAAACAAATGACCTTGCTGAGGGCATAGACCTACTATGCTGCGGGATGCTGCAAAGACATGTTACAAGTCAACATTTTAGAACAAACAATGGGCGATGCTTAAAGAGAGAGGGGATAAGAAGGCGAGGGACCGAAATCCGTAACACTATTACATGACCCAAATATGAATGTGTAACTACACACATAATGATTATCCTATAATATACAAAACTACAAAATAGCCCAATAATCACAGTTGCAAATCGCAACAGTAGTTTAAAGGTTAAGTTGAGTTTTGGTAATTTCAAAAGTGCCCCCCCAACATAAATTGTAACGGATTTGGCTGATTTCAATTCCATATGAAAGATCATCGAAAAACACATGGGAAATAATAATAATTCCCATTCAAATGCTCTAATTGTTGTGAAATTTACTTTCAAAATATCATATAAAAGTGGTTGACGCCCGGGTATCACTTTTTAGAGAACGCTAGTGCGAGGCACTAGCGTTCTATGTCCTCCTAATAAAGGACTGAAACCAAATATTTGTGTGCACGCTAATTGTGCTTAAAACTATACATATTATACGGTACTTACCAGCAATTTACTCTCCAATATGTGATCCAACTACCGGGTGGATTAAGATTATGATTTGTCCTTCCATTCCGCAAAAAATTAGTGATATATGCGCCTCATGGACCAGTCGCTCCGTGTGTTAGCGCGACTGTGAACGAAAGGCGTACGAATTCGAATGGGGCTTGCGTCAACGGCAGTGTTGGAGTCATACTTCTATGGTTGCGATACATACTATACACGTACTACTGTATAGTATTACGGCACACTGCACTACAGTCCCGTATTACCGCACACTGCACTATACAGTCCCGTATTAGGACCTACAACGCTAGTGCTTCGCACTGAGTTAATTTGACACTTCGAGTTGTAACGGCTCTTTTTGAATGATAATAGGGGTTTTACTTTGTCGTTTGTAATTGTGTATACTTTTCGAGCATGGTGAAGTTATAACTATTAGTTTGTACCGTAATGGTGAAGGTTTTGGTTACTAATGTTAAGTTTGACCAATACTCAACTATCCCTTTAACTTGCCCAACATTAGTTTGTACTTACCCTGGCTAAGCAGGCAATTATTGAGCCCTGCTTTAATAGTTTTGTTGACATAGAGCTTTCTACCAATGTGTGTAAATTGCAGGGTTGGGAAAATATCGCGAAAAAAAGTGAATTATTGAGCCCTGCTTTAATGATTTTGTAGTAGCGTTGCAAAATTAAAGGGCAAATGTATTACAATCTATTTATTTTGGACTATGTTGAATATTTAATTCGCGGCAACCCTGATTCATTGGGAACCCTTTAGGATTGGAACGGCTTTGCAATTATCAGAAACCATTGAATGCGCCGTATGACTGTCAGAAAGGACTACTCCCAAGACAGCAGAAAGTGCATGTTACATGCGAAATTGATGTGACCGTGTTTCTGAATTTTATATATGTCTTGAAAAAGAATTGAATACAAAAATGAAAAACAAACTTTTGGCACGTGTTTGTGCGTATGTTTGTTTGAATGTGTGCGAGTGTATGTGTATGTCAAAATGTGTGTGTGTGTGTGTGTGTGTGTGTGTGTGTGTGTGTGTGTGTGTGTGTGTGTGTGTGTGTGTGTGTGTGCGTGTGTGTGTGTGTGAGTGTGTGTGGGAATTTGTCTGCGTTTGTATGTTACCCCCTAACTGATAAATGATACAATTTAACAATTAAATAAAGACAATACAAAACAGAACATTACAGCATTATACATGACACGAATTTGAATCGAATTCTAATATAAATGAACGGAAATTGTCAAAATTGCTTTCGCTGTTATGTGTTTTGACGCTAATGACTACATTGAATGTAACGTTTTTAAAATTTATCGTCAATATACGAAATCGAAGCTGACATTGGCACATTCTCGGCTTTTTCGGGACGAAATTGAAGTACAAATTTATGAAATTCATTGAACAAAGTGTTAAATAGATGGTAAAACCCATATTGGACAAAGCACCTACAATGGTAAACGTGTATATATTTCAATCTTGAATTTTACGCTGTGGATATTTGAGCTGAAAATGTTTCGTGGACTTTGAAGAAGTAAATCGAACGTGTTAGTCACGATACACTAGCTGGAAGTGTACAGAAAAAAGACTGCACGCTTACATCGCAAGTCTATGATACTCTTAACTCATGTCAAGTATTGTATATAAGCACGGAATACAAACTTTTTGAGGAGACACTACATTGCTGTTTGACATGTATGACAAAACATTTTGCTTGGTTAGTCCAGAATATCAAGAAAACAAATTCACCCTTCTTATTTCATGTAGATACTGTTTTTCCCCCTCCGGGAAATCAGGACACGCGCCGTTTATTAGGCCTGTTGAGAAACGTTTTTCCTGTAAAGCCAGTATGTTCACTTACGTAACGAATGCATGACAATACTATTTGTTAAGTTAATCAATAATTGAAGGAATACACATTCGCCCTTTTGTTTCTTGGTAGATTCTGCCATTAGCTCCAAAATCAAATGAAACGCGGATAGTGTCAAACACTAGGTGGTAAATTCATCTTTTGACACGTTTTATTGTGAATAATTCAATAGGTATTGCGTGGATTTATTCATATTTAAATACAAAAAAAAGCTCAAAAGTGCAGTGTTATGTGTGGTCCTGTTGCACAATTTACATTATTTTCATGTAATTAATTTTGAAAAGAATATTGCAAAACATAGGAAAAAACCTTTTGTACACATTCTGGACTATTATAGTTTCACATCAATCACTTCACAACATTCACAAACGCTCTTATTTACTTGCATGTTATGCAAATCAATAAGAGTGGATTTTCAGAGGCTTGCCCTAGATATTCAGGGTTATGCATTATGTTTAACTCACGAATAGTTATTGTAGCTATGAGCTTTTCCTGTCAAGTGCAAGCAGATGGCTGAGGGGACAATACGTATTGTGTAATACACATTAGCGCAAATAGCTCATCGACTCGTACGCAGCTCCTAATAGCCCCGTCACACCGCCCTACACTCCTACTACCTTCCTAATCCCCATTGATACATTTGGAAGCGCGAGGCGAAGCGTAGTTGAGCTAGAGTGGCGTTCTGCAAAATGTCTTTTGTTCAATGGGGAATGAATGGGAAAATTATCTTACATGCGTGAAAAGATAACAAACAATAGCTCTCTGAACAAAAGTTCAGATCGTGGCACCGCCACGTTTGTTTTGAACAAACCCAAAACGAACGTAGTAGAAGCGTAGGTGTGACTTTTGTTCAGGGGTGTATTATATGTTCATGCATGGGATGTTATCTTTTAAAGGGGTAGTTCAGTTTTGGTGGAGAGGGAGCTGCACATCATAATTTTTTTGTGAGGTAATGAAAAACTGAGTGTCGAATTTGAGAGAACATGCAATTTTAATGGCAGAATAAACTTTATTTCGTCAAAATCGACCCAGAAACGGCTGAAATATCAATAATCTTATAAATATTTGGGGCCCAAATAATTAGATGATTTTTAGAATTTTTTTTTAAAAATGCTTGAACTTTTTCAAAAATGTTAAGCGTTTTTTTAAATAGTGGTTGATGATCTCACTATTTAATCATTATATCAATAGAACATCACATGCATAATTTTGTATGATAAATGCTGGAATCCAATGCCTTTTTAAAAAGCGCCCTCTTGTGTTTTAATGTCTCTTTTTTAATGATAACAGGCTTTTTACTTAGTTGTTTGTAATTTTGTATACCTTTGGAGCATGGTGGAGTTATAACTATTAGTTTATAATGTTACTGTGCAGGTTTTGGCTACTAAAGTTCAGCCTTACCAAAACTAAACTACCCCTTTAACGCATGTGAGATAATTTTCCATTCATTCCCCATTGAACAAAAGACATTTTGCAGATATATTCCATTGCTTGTGAACAGCTATTTTCCTATAGCGTAGTAGGAGCGTAGGGCGGTGTGACGGCACCATTGATTTTAGGGGGCTCCACCCCCTGCCATCACTCTTCTATTGTTTCGATCGCAACTACGATATTTAAAGGTAAAGACCTGTTTTGGAAATGCCCCCCTCTCAAAAAAATGAAATGGAAGCTCTTATTACCAATAATGTGAAAGAATATTATTATACTAATATAGGATCATCCACATTTTGCCAAGAAACCGCCTACTAATTGATATATTTGCAAAATTATATATCTATTCCAATGGGATAGATATGTCGCCCATACGCTATATGTATTACGACCAGCGGTTTTCTTCCGATATTTCTGTATTTAACGATGCTTAGGTTCGGATTTTTCCACACAAGCCCTATTTCAATACATATTCAACAATAATGATCAATATAGATGTATTCGCCTACTTTCCCGAAACTGATCTTGGGCTTTAATCAAAACCCCATACTCTGATCGTGCTATCACCTACCATCACCTGCGATGTGAAGAGAACGCATGGCGCATGCGTTCCTCATGACCAGTCGTGCTATTGTTTGATCAATAACCCAATCTACTGAGCCTATTTAGATAAATTCGATTTTTGAAAATCTAAAAAAAGAGAGATACAACTCATCTGTGGCGATAAATGAGAATTAATCAGATTTTGTTGTGAAAAAATCATTCGATTGAGATATTTTTTCCCCCATGATTTGTCCTTCATATCTTCTATATTTTATATCGCGGCTAGTGGCAGGTATTCGTAGGCGTTTGTGACTGCCCCATTACAACCTCGGGACTTTCCCTAAGTATCTCCATTTTATGAAAATCTTCTGATTACAAGACACATGCAATTTCTCACTTCTGCAGGAAAACATACATTTATATACCTCATAATCACATAATGAAGTTACCTTCAAAAGTTAATTATTTCCGAGCGGCTGTGTTGAAAACAAAAAAAATGGTCAGTATTTCAATAAGTGAAAACCGCCGATCCGTGTATATACAGTTTTTTCTTGAGGGCGGCAGTACTATTTACTATGATATGTGAAAACATAATTTTGGTTGTTGGTTCCTTTAATCTACACTGTAATAATGTGCAGATGCTTTTGACTAATGTTATGTTTAGAGGAGTTTCTTTTTAATCAATATGCCTTTTTTTTATTTTATGTAATTTAGGAGCTGTATATCGACAAGAAAGACACTGACCGACAGCCTTATACTCAAGATAGCTAAGGAGGTCCCCCGCAACAATTATTTTAAACTATGCACACAGCTTGATAAAAGTTGGACCGAGGCTGATAATATCATGCAAAAGCACGGGAACGATGTTGAACAAGCAGCAGGGGAAGTCATCATGGCGTGGAAAGTTGCGTATGGAAACAGATCGGAACAAAGAAAGAAGCTCCGCAGTATCTTTGAATCTGAAAAACTGGGACTTTTAGCCAGTATGTTTGATGAGGAAATATAATTCCGAATTTGTAAGTACAAAGGCATAGCGAATGAAAAGGTCTTCCCATCCAATTGTTTACCTTTGTCATTAAAGGGTACCACCACCCAAAAATACTATTATTATTAAAGAAAGGCAACATCTTTAGTATTCCATTCCATCAACAAGTTCACAAAAATATGTTTCCAGAAAAAATATATGATTGGAAAACGCATCACCATTCTAAAGCATGCGTTCATGCGGTCTGAATGCGAAGACTAACGGTGTGCGGAGCGAACGAATCGCCCGGGATTCTATTGTCTACAAACGTACGCGTAAATAGCATTGGCGCACTCTCAAATGTTTGGCCCGTATGGAACCAGGAAATAGTAGTGGTTCCGTAAGTGGTGGAAATTAATTGCTTTGTTTATGAATTACACAACCATTTGCAAAATGTTGGGTATCTATTTGATATCACACAACGGTACCAAAAGATATAAATGTTCTTTGCCTGGTGGTCCCCTTAAAATTTCATAAATTTTGTCCCGAGGAGCCTGAAATGTGCTTATGCCAACTTCAAATTCGTCTGTTGTCTATCAATTTCAAAGAATGTTAACTTAATGTAATCATTTGTCACACATACTATTTTCAAATTTGACAGACACCATTGGCCACAGATGCTGAACACTACACGAAAGCGATTGTGTCTCTTTGCGTTCAATTTTGCTATAGTTCGATTCAAATTCGTCTCATGTATATTATGTTGCATGATTCTGCTCTGCAGTGTCTTGATCAATAGTTTACAGTCATGTACTTGTCACATTAACCATTGTATAGGATAACACACACGAACACACTGGCGCACACACACACTTACACAAACACACACATTGATTATTTTTCAAGTATATATAATAAACCACGGAAAACACATACTTCCTACACACCCAAGACAAGCATTGTCTAATTTATGTACATCTCCTTCTTGTTCAATCTTCCGATGTACTGATCATCACTAGTCCAGTCAATGTAGCAAATATTAGGGGCTAACCTCGGCAAAATTGCAACATGGGATTTTTCTTCAAAATTGTGTTCAGGAAACTCTTCTAAAAAATCGAAGCTGGGAAAAGTGGTTTAATTTGCATTATAAATAATGCGCTAATTTGCATAATTGTGAATTAAGGTCAGGAGTCATTTTCTATCTAGGAATAGTACACTAGTATCTAAAACATATATTCTAAGGTATGTTGGGGCAAGGAATCCATTTCCGGTGCTAGTTTGCAAGTGCCATGCGGGCAAAACCCTAAAATCCAAGATGGCTGCTCCTCATTTGCATATTCTATGAATATTATTGGTTTTCAGTGGCTACAGCCTCTAATAAGCAATAATTACAGGAGTGTTTTTTTTCTTCAATCCCATCCAACACTTATCTCTGATCATTTTCCTGTAATGTGCTACCTCAATTCATGTAAAGTTCACTTTCCGATCAAGAAAATTTCATATCGAAAGCTATCTGCAATCAATATCGATTCGTTAAAAGAAGATATTGTTGATAGTCGCCTTTGTAAAGAAAAGTTTAATGATGTTTCTGAATTAGCGACATTGTATGACATAATACTTAGAGAAATGCTAGATAAGCACGCACCAAAATCAGTAAAGACTGTGGTCTTGCGACCTAAGGTGCCCTGGTTAAATGACAGTAAATTGGAAGAGAAACGAAAAAAGAGGAAAGCTGAGAAGCGCTGGTTGAAGTCAAGAACAGATCAAGACCGGAAAGCCTATAAGGCAGCTCGAAACTCTTATTCTTTCTTGTTGTATGAGGCACGCACAGCCCATCATAAAGTTTTGCTGTCCGAAAATAAAGAAAATCCAAAAGAACTGTTTAATATTGTGAAAGGTTTGTTGAATATGTCAAACAAACAACCAGTTATGCCATGTAATGTTGACAAAAAACTTTTGTTAATAACTTAGGCAATTACTTTTTAGATGAAGTTCAGAAAATTCAGGATGACATTGAATTAAAACTTAGTAATGTAAATAACTTCATTATTGATGAAATTCTACTTGATAAACAAATTGTAGTCCTGAGAGATTTTAAAGAATTATCTGAACAAGATGTTGAAAATTTGATTATGAAACTCAGTAAGAAATCTTGTCCATTGGACCCATTGCCCACACAATTATTGATGCAATGTTTGGATGTACTATTACCTGTAATAACCTCTATGCTTAATGTATCTTTGTCAACAGGGCAGTTCCCTGCTCTGTGGAAGGTTGCACTTGTAAAACCTCTGTTAAAAAAGCCTGGTACTGGAACAGAATTCAGTAATTTGAGGCCTATTAGTAATCTTCAATATATTTCAAAGTTGGTAGAAGGCGCTGCAACCCAACAAATCCTCGAGCACTTAGATTCCCACTCACTCTTGCCATTCAACCAATCAGCTTATCGAAAATGTTATAGTACTGAGACAGTACTCCTTAGAATCAGTGATCTCTTAATGTCAATGAATGACCAAAAGATTAGCCTATTGCTCTTACTGGATTTGAGCGGCGCTTTTCATACTATTGACCATCTGCGTCTGTTACAAACTTTGAAAACCCACTTTTGGATTAATGGTAAAGTTTTTGCATGGATTGAATCATACTTGGCTGATAGAAAACAGACAGTTGAAATGGATGATATTGAATCAGAAGTGTTCGAGGTACCTTTCGGTGTCCCTCAAGGGTCACGTTTAGGACCCCTGTTGTTTACGTTGTATACAAGCAGACTCCTCGCAAATATCCAAAAGGAGTTCCCTACTATTACATGTCACTGCTACGCAGATGACACACAGGTATATTTGTCATTTTGTCCTAACACACCAAATGAAGAATATTGTATTAGTGTATTAGAAACATGCATTGAGTACATTAGAACTTGGATGTTACAAAATAAATTGATGTTGAATGATACGAAAACGGAACTATTAGTCATTGGTACTCCACGGCAGGTATCTAAGTTCAAGTCAAATGGTATATCAGTAGGAGACACTTCTATACAACCATCCCATAATGTGAGAAACTTTTATGAGAAAGTTTTATTTGATACTCAGTTGAATATGGAATCACAAATTACTAGTGTATGTAAATCAGCATATTATATGATTTATAATTTGAGGCGCATCCGTAAATATTTTAATCAAGATAGCATGAAAATTGTCGTCCATGCATGTATTACCAGTAAGCTAGATTATTGTAATAGTTTATTGTATGGATTACCAAACACACAGATAGGAAAGTTGCAGCGGGTTCAAAACACATGTGCAAGATTGATTTGCAATCTTTCAAAATTTGCTCATGTAACACCACTGTTAAGAGAATGACATTGGTTACCCATACGTCAAAGAATTGAATTTAAGATTTTAATGATAGTTTATAAAGCGCTAAATGGTAGACCGGCAGCTCAGAGGTCTTTTGTGCATCGAAAAGCGTACTGATTGTTGAACATATGAATATTTAGAGGAGAATGTAACAAAACCAAAAATATGAGTCTCCTGGGCTGTACCCGGTGGTAAATGTGTCCTTTGCGCCTCCAAAGTTTGGCCCCTGGGGTTTGTGCGATGCTTCTATTTTGTTGTGAAGTACCGTGTTTTACATCGCTACCTTCGGGACAAGCGAGACAGTTACAAAAGGATCAGTGGTCCGTATCAGGCCTTCATCAGAACATTTTACGTTGGCCGTTTTAAAAGACGAAATACACGTCGATGAATTAGGGATTATTCCCGAAACTTCTTGCAACTTAACAAATATGTCTTACAGATTATAGAATACATATTAATAGCACGTTAGAATATTCCAAAGGTCATATAAATACCTTTGAATGAACCCCATCACCAAATCAAAATCAGACAAAGCTTCCACTTACGAATGAATTTCACACATTAAAACAACACCCTTGTATAAGGATGAAAACTAAAGTAAATAGCCGAATGCAGAGGAACCAAATTATATGAGCGTATGGCATAGCGTCGGAGGGGGGGGGGGGGGGGGGGGGGGGGGGGTGACAAATGTGGTGACAATAGAGAATATATCAATAGAGCCTTTACTCTGTGCAGTCATGTTCAGAGTGGCAGATGGTTGTCATGGGATTTCTTTTGTTCTCTTTCATGAAAACAATTTACAACCATCACATCAAGGAATTACTAATCGATGTAACAAGAATAACTATCCATGCCAGTAACCATTCAGTCCTTTCCAATTCGATGAATCCACGTCTTTCTCACTTGACCGTAGTATTGCACATGCGCAAACGTAACTGTGAACTGGTAATATTTGCCTCTACATGCAGATTGGATGCCAATACACACATGATTGCCCTTTGTCTGACTTTGTGCAGCGATTTGTTTTCACTCTATGTACATGAAGTAGGGAAATGTGGAAGCTCCGCTTTTTAAAACGTAACTTTTGCGAGTCAATTTTCTATATTTAGAGGCAGCTGCAGGGTAATGTAACGGATGACATTTGTATCCAATATGTATTCTGTAATCTGTAAGACATATTTGTTAAGTTGCAATAGGTTTCGGGTATAATCCCCAATTCATCGACGTGTATTTCGTCTTTTAAAACGGCCAACGTAAAATTTTCTGATGAAGGCCTGATACGGACCACTGATCCTTTTGTAATTGTCTCGCTTGTCCCGAAGGTAGCGATGTAAAACACGGTACTTCACAACAAAATAGAAGCATCGCACAAACCCCAGGGGCCAAACTTTGGAGGCGCAAAGGACACATTTACCACCGGGTACAGCCCAGGAGACTCATATTTTTGGTTTTGTTTCATTCTCCTCTAAATATTCATATGTTCAACAATCAGTACGCTTTTCGATGCACAAAAGACCTCTGAGCTGCCGGTCTATGGCCAAGCTCCTAGTTATATTATTGAGTTATTGACTCTTAATTTTCAAACTCATGGTCATAATCTTCGAAGTACACAAGATACACTGGCATTGCAGATCCCCAACATTAGAACAAAAGTAACCTTAGGTGATCGATCATTTATTTGTGCTGCTCCTAGATTATGGAATAAGTTACCAGTGGATATTAGGAAAACTCAAACATTAGAAAGCTTTAAATCAAAAGTAAAAACTTATTTGTTTTAAACACAGACTTAATTTTTACTTTTATTATGCTTTATATTATATAACATTGTGTAGTAGAATGGTATTTATAGGAGCTCCTGAAGCGCAGGAATATTTCTGCGCTATATAAATGATTTATTATTATTATTATTATTATTCAATCATGTTCTAAATGTGTATTAAAGATTTTTTTTTTAGCTCGGTTGCCGCCTTGGCAACCTCTAGCAATGCATATAATTAGCATAATTCGATTATTTTTACAATTTGCGTATTCCTGAAAATCATGTAAAATCGTGCATATCGTAAACCCACAAGGTAAACAAAACGAGAAATACCACTTTGCCAAGTTTTATGGAGGCAGGAAATCCATTTATGATACCTATTTTGAGGTATCACCTTGGCAACCCACATAAATCCAAGATGGCCGCCTTTGGCATTTTAAAGGAGATAATTCTTGTTGCCACTTAAACTGCATTTATATAATGAGAGTGTATTTCTGTTACTGTTAGCAACCAACTACATTGAAATGCAAGTATTCTAATTGCTAATTACAGTAATTAAGATTCCACAAATTGTAATATCGTTCTAACATAACCAAGATAATGAAGTCGTGTATCATTACATGTGTAATTTGGGGAGCAGCCATTTTGGATTTAAGAAGTTTGCCATAGTGCTGTATGGAAATAAGTATAACAGAATGAACTTGTTGCCCCCAAAACCTTAGAAAAGTGGTAGAACTTGTTTTATTTTCCGGGTTCCCAATATACTCAACTTGGGGGAATATGCAAATTAGGTAAATACCCAATAATGCAAATTATATGCATTGCTAGAGGTTGCCAAGGTGGCAACGAATCTGAAATATCTTCATACATATTTAGAACATAAATGAAAAATAATAATCAGTAATTATTGCTTGTAACGACTGAAAACCAATAATATTCAGAAATATGCAAATTAGTGGCAGCGATCTTGGTTTTATGGGCGTTGCCTATGCCGCACATGCAAATGAGTACCGTTAATGAATTCCTTGCCCTAAATAACCCAGAATACTCGTTTTGATCAATACTGTACTAATCCTAGATAGAAAATTACCCCTGACAACATTTCATAAATATGCATATTAACTAATTATCTTTAATAATGCAAATTAAACCACTTTCCCTAGCTTCGATTTCTTAGGACTTTTATTATGTTGTTCAGGGGAGTTTCCTGAACAGAATTCCGAAGAAAATTCCCATGTTTCAATTTTGCCGAGGTCAAGACCCTATATTGACTGGACTACACCCATTATCAGCCTTCCCTTTTATCTTACCTCCTTATTTTGGACCTTGTAAACAAACTAGATTCACGAATCGCGAAACTCGAATCACAATCCAGAGGTGTTTTATAATCATGATTCACTCGAATCACAGTGCGAATCGGAAGTGTAAACGGCTTGACCTCCAAAACATGATTTGGGAGGCGGAGCTTCTTCTTGTTTAATTCACATGTACGTCTCCAGAAACGCGATTGTAATCACAGTTTGCGCCAAGTCTTTTTGTTCTGTAAAAGCAAGGCAACATAATCACTGTGATTGTAAACATGATTCCAATCATCATTGCAATCACTCGTGTAAAAGGGCTCCTATACTAACCAGCACTCTGTATTAAAGGGCAATTAAACTATGGCGTCTGGCTATTATTATCGTTTAGAGGGTGAACAGACATTTGATTTGATACATAACTTGGCAATTTTGGCCTCCTGGATCCCATTAAATCATTACGTAAACATACCCACATTTTACAAATTCTTACGGCGGCAAAGGGTGATGGGAGCGGCCATGTTCTTGTAATTGCCCGACATGCTTTGCAAACTCTGACGTGTGTGCTACGAGCCGAACAGACAATGGTTTGAATTGGTGCTATTGAAATGCATTAGTGCATGTCATTGACTTAGTCCGCACAAACCTAATAATGGTGGCTTCCGGTGTTCGCATGAATAGTGGTAAACCCGATAGAGTTTTCACATATTTCTAGCAAAGCAGAAATCTGAGTCAGTGTACTGTTAGATATAATAAACAGGCATATTACGATGTATAAAGTAGGATAAACTCTATTATTGGGTTGCATTGCCCTTTAATCTTACCTCATCCACATAAGCACCCATTTGTTTACACCCACCCCCTTTAAATCTACTGTGGCCACTTTGGCCTCCGTTAATACAGCTCTTTGATCTCTCTGTTTCTATGCCAACTCCCTAAAAGGAAAATTTCTTTTAGAGGAATAGTCTTTCTGACGACATGAAGTATTATAGTCCATCGATTGAAACATTTAAAAAAATGTGAATTCATTACAAAACGCTACTTTGATAAATATGATGAATTTTTAGGACAATGTACTGTTAAAGGGTAGGGCCCCGTTATAGTAATCTTTTTTTTTTTTTTTTTTTTTTTTTTGTGAGTGGGTGATGTTGTTGTTCATTTTGTTCTTCTTATTTTGTGTACAATGTATCATTAACTTAGTTCTATTAATTTGTATTAATTTATTTATTGTCATGTTTTATTTTGTTTTTAAAAAATGTCATGTATTTTTAATTTTACCCTATGAAAAACAGCTGCGCTGACTAGGTTGTTCCGCCCATTTGTGGAAATAAATTTAAAAAAAAAAAAAAAAAAAACCCTACATCTTGCAGAAAACCCTATTCGATTTGATTCAGTGGTCATGGAGAATGAGGATCTTTTGTCAATCATGTCATGTGTCCATTTTCGTTCATACGCGTAAACACAATTGTGTTATGAACGAAAATGGACACATGCCATGATTGACAACAGATCCTCATTTTCCATGACCGCTGAAGCAAATCGAATATATCGAACATAATTTACTTACTTTTATTGGTATTTACAGCAAATTCGTTATAATTGTATGTACTGATTTCGTTGTAGTTATTTTTATGTCTGTAAATATCGTTAGATGTTATTGTACATGTAAATCTGATATTTTGTTTGTTGTATAACAAATACCATTTTATATTATGACCTTGATGTGCGCGTCCGGCACGCCCGACATAGCAGCATATGTCTCCGCTCCGCGCCCATACCAAATTAATGCGATACATAAAATTCTACAGGCAAGCCACAAAACACAACGACGTGTCAACCAGCAGGTCACAGGTTTGTCACCGCCCGGACGGGATATATGCTTCTCACTACCGACGGGAATAACAATCTCTAATCCGTTTTAGACTTCCGAATGTTAATACGGTATCGTTGAAGAGCACCAACGCGGCGCTCTACACATGCATCGTTATGATCAACAAAACGGGCAATTATAGTTTGATGGTAATAATAATTCACCCCTACGAATTGTATTGAATAATTGATTTGGACAAACATAAGTAATTGGTTACTACAGCGAGATGCAGTAATATATAATTGTACATGTAATACTTTTGACTTCAGTAAGTGTTGATTATTTTAAGTTATTGCGATTTGCACTCCAATTGTATATTGTTCATATAATAATAATAATAATAATAATGCATTTATATAGCGCATTTTCCATATAGAATGTTCAAATGCGCTTAAATAATTACTTAAATAACTGAAACACTCTTATTTAAATGCATTTGAATTCGTATTTGTGTGTACGAGTTTCAATTTACGGGTAATATCATCATATCCATAATCCATGTAATTGAATAAAGTTAGTTAAGCCATTGAATGCAATAAATTATTATTCATAATAATAATAATAATTATAATAATTATTAATAATTATTCATATATCATATCATACAATTTGGATAATTAACTCATACTAACTTCCAAGAATTGCTGCTAGTTTACGTAGTTTTTTTAGATAAATCTTTATCTTGCTAAATATGTGTTATATTAATTATTATGATTTTAAATTTTACCTTAAAGTATTAAATTTGCATTAGAAAATCGAATTAATACACGATGCCTTGATATTATATTATTAGCTTTTGTTATAACTCATTTTATGTATCGATATAAATTTATAAAACAACAATATTACTTACCGTCGTTGGTTAGTTTATACGGCTGATTCGTTATGCTATTCATTTGTGATTACTATGTCTTTCTCTAATTATTTTATATAAGTATTCAGATCTCCTTATACCTCGTGAGTCGTTCAAGTTATGTTGATGTTTGTACATATCACTGCACATGACACTGTAATGATTCATATTTTATGTAGTATACAGCTTTAACAATTAATTCTTACTTATTTCCATGCATTGCAGCTATAGTGTATGTAATTTTCTTTAACTGCCCAGTAATTGTTATAGCAATCATATTGATTTTAATGTTAACATTTTTAAATCTTAAAATATAAAATTTGCACTAGGAAATATAAATTGATACATGATGCCTATTGGCTTTTGTAATCACTTAATTGAATAATCGATATATAAAACAACAAAATAATTTACTGTCTTTCGTTATTATTCATGTCTAATTCGTGATATTATTCAGGAATATTATGATTCATTTCTATAATTATTGTATATCATATATTAACGTTTCTTTATACCTCGTGTTGCAAATCAGCTTGTAGCTTCTGTGAATGTGACATTTTGTTGAATAAATACCATTATTATTATAAAAACGCATGGCTACCGCTTTCGGCTACTATTAATCATTTAGAGGGTGAGGAGACATTTAATTTGATACATGACTTGGCAATTTTGGCCTACTGGATCCCATGAAATCTTTTTGTGCAATTTTACGGAGGCAAAAGATGATTGGAGCGGCCATGTTTTTGTAACTACCCGACATGCTTCGCGTATTATGACTTCTGTACGGACTGTCCGAACAAAAAGATTAGCAGACTGATTGCAACGTCACGAGTTTATACGCAGTACCCGTATGCGCTGCGCAGCTGCACCAAAACAAACAAAAATTGAAACTCCGATTAATTTACCCGCGATGGTTACACCAAATCTCTCACATAGCAGAGAGAAAGTATCGCATAACGCCTGTGTACTCTTTTCCCAAAGCTCCAGCAAAACAGAAATCATGCAAATAATGGAGCACTCGATATGTACTTGGAATTTATTTTACGGCACAAATACTCCAAACAATATAGCGCGCGGGAAATAAGCAGCCCATAGGCCACAATTGTTATAATGGTTACCTCCAACAAAAATACCTAGGAGCTCAAAATCTGCCGGATTGACTGGTAATAAGCGACATGCAGACTTATCCATTTGTGCGCCGGAACCTATCGCAGCCACGCGCCCGACCACCTCATCGAATGAGATTTATGACACAGAACATCGTCCACGGTCAATGATATTATTGACCGAGGACCAACGGGGAGCAGACAAATGTTGAACAAGGCGATGTCACGTAAGGGCTTGCATTGGAACGAGTCCCCCGGGCGAGCAACGAACGTTTGGACAGGGGGTGATACAAATGGACCCACAAATCGGCCCAGTTTTATATCTTTATTCAGCTTAGTAAAGCAAACCATATCCTCATGTTGTCGCGCGGATAAAACATTCGTGGCCGACACTGCTCGGCAGTCGCATTTAAATCATAATAAAAAAAACACAACGGAAACCTACAGTAAACATTAATGCGTCATGTCGGTTAGAATATGTTTTTTAAAAAGGTGCTATTTCACATAATTTGATTTGGGTTGGAATCAAATTCTTCTGACACTTTTTCCTCAAATATTTCTCCTCTTACATTTGTTTTTCTCTGACGTTTTTTCCACTGGCATTTTTACCCGACACCATAAAATTATAACGCGCGCACATCTGTCAGCAAACACTTGTGGCTCACAATTTGCATGTGCGAGTACGATATTGTTACAGCTTAAAATGTATTTGTCATTGTTAAAGTATCGTTTAAGAACATCGTTTTACTTTTGTTAATTCAAATTTGAATGGGTATGTATATTTTGTAATTCATATTATGAGTTAAAATCAATTGAGTTTATGATAATAAGCAAATAATTACCGTTGGTGAAGGTGATGGGACAAACTATCACTTCCGAGGCGATCTGGATGTAGCTATCTTTCCGAAGCGAAGCTGAGGAAAGATAGCGTATACATTCAGATCGCCGAGGAAGTGATAGTTTGCCATCGCCTGAAACCAAAAGGTGTTTATTTGCTTTATATTCGACATCAATTATTTTGATCACAAACGACCTATAACTAACACAAAGGGCTAAAAAGTTTGGAAAATTGAGCAATTGATCGAGTTTTTTATTTTTATTTCGTCAATCCTGCACATGAACAAGATTTATGATTAAAAGTCAAAGACGCTTAATACCATTGTCTATTAAGCGTAGCCGCGCGCAAACGTTGCGCATAAGCGCGCTACCTTTCTGCGCACTAACACGCGCACGCGTATACTTGCGCGCGAATAATTGAATATCTACACAGTGCAACGCACTTTTACCGACTATCTAGTGAGTGCAACGCACTTTCACCCAAAATATCTACACAGTGTAACGAACTTTTCTTCTCCCATCAATGATGGGCGAAACTATATTTCATCACGTGATTAACTTTTGACCAATCGTAGAGCAAGATTCTTAGTATGTGGAATATAATATGTTTTTATTTATATTCCATAATAGATTGCTCTGTTGCCTCAATCTCATGAAAGTTGTAAGTTTATTATATATATTTTTTTGACATAAATCATGAAAGTTGCAGCCTTCTTTTCAGTGATTATATTGATATTGAGTGAGGCAGTGAAAGTACTGCCTTAAGTTGTGTTGCATTTTGATACACGCTTTTGTTTTATTCTGTCATTGTTAAACGATGTTCTTAATTAAAAATAGTTGTTGTTCTGGACAAATTATCATGCACCTTTGTATGCTTTAAATATGTACATGTAGCTATATGAACCCTAGATCAGTCGTCTGTCAAATTTATAATGATGAGAGAAATTTGGAAATAAGTACCTAATTGATACGTTGTTGTTATGTTATATTCTCAGATCTTTGTACACACAATTGTAATGAAATGGGACTCTTGGCAGGATATTAGCTAAACTGTATATCAAACACTGATCACAGGTGGGTGAGTCATGATATGCCTCGGATTTCTTTATGTACTCTAACACATACCAAATAATTATGTTATTCGTTAATAAAGTACATTGTTATTTCACGAATTTTAGTTTATTTAATTTCATTAGCTATAGCAGGCCTAGATAATTTAAGTTGTCATTTTGTTCAGTTGTAGCTTATTCCATTAGTGTGTATATAATTGATATTAGTCAATTAAGCCTTACCAATTCACAGCCTTTCATAAGTTTTGTTTTAGTCCTGTCTATATCTTAATGCACCGTATTCATGCCTTTGTTTTAATTCATGTTTTTTGCAGCTCCTCTGTTTGATTTGAATAAAGATGAATACAACGATCATTCAGAAACAGTTTTTTGGTTTTATTTAGTTGAGAAGGTTATTGTTCTCGTTATATGATATTCAAAATGCAGTTCAATAAAGGCTTATTCAAAATGACACTCTCTCAGCCGAAGCTGAATTGCACAGTCATTTACAAAGTAGAATACATGACAACAGTTACAATAGTTAAAATACAGTCATGTACGTGTGATACGTAAATACATCAATATATCAGGTAACATGTAAAACATCATAGACAAAATACAACAAACATGCTATTTTTTTATGAATAATAATCATGTAAGCTATGAAAAAAAATGAATTGAACTGCAGTTCTTCAATCGGTTGTTTTTACAATTAAATGGTGTGTATTTCTTAACATTTCTCTCTATAAATCTAAATGCACGTTTTTGTATTTTGTCAATATCAGCTTGTTAACTAAAACGTTTGAGAGTAAGCAACATAAATAACTTCCTATTGCAGCATCTGCACTTCTTTATCATTTCTTAACTTGAGTGTTCCATGCATAATAACGATGAGCATAAACTCCAAGTACTGTGATGACATTTTCTTCATAAAAGAGTTTTAGTTATTTTGCCATTCAAGTTCTAGTTCTAGACAACAGACATAATCTTCTACATCTCCATGACCACATAATAAAGTACATAGTATGAAGTTTTTCTCAAAATATCATAACAATTTGTTTAGCTCTTTGGTGGAGTGGACTACTATTCATTTATTACAAAATTATTTTGGGGAGGTGGTTGCATTTAGGTTATAATACATTGTCACTTCTGCCCCTGCCCCCTGAAAGGGATAGTTCAGTTTTAGTCAAACTGAATTTTAGTAACCAAAACCTGCACCATTTCATTACAACCTTACAGTTATAACTCCACCATGCTCGAAATGTATAACAAATCAATACGACGAAGTAAAGACCCTGTTTTCGTTCAAAAAGAGCCGTTAAAACTCAAAAGGGCGCTCTCTAAAAACTCATTGGTTTCAACCATGTTTAAATACAAAATTGTGCATAAATAATGATTAAAAAGAGAGATCATCAACAACTATTTTTAAAAATGCACGTGATGTTGTATTGAAATAATGATTAAAAAGAGAGATCATCAACAACTATTTTAAATAAATTTTTTTTTTAGAGTGCAAGCATTTTTTTAATCAACGGCTGGTTCAAAACTATTGAATTATTATTGGGCCCCTAATGATTAAACATTGTTATATGAATGTATATTTCAGCCATCTCTTTACCGATTTTGATCAAATAAAGTTTATTCTGTCATTAAAATTGTATGTTCTTTCAAATTTGACAGTCATTCTTTCATTACCTCACAAACAAATATTTGATGCAGCGCCCTCTATACCCAAACTCAACTATGGAACTAATGGAACAATCCCGATAGGGCATTGTTTGCATTGCACCATCCCTCGTGTACAAGGTTATGGATTAGACAACATCGCTATTTATTATCACGCATGGTTTTTTTTTAAAACATTAATGAATGTATTTGCCTTTTATGCAGGTGTTCATGGATATAAAGTTGTTTTTCTTGTTTGATTGATTGATTGATTGATTGATTGATTGATTGATTGATTGATTGATTGATTGGTTGATTGATTGATTGATTGAATGATTGATCGATCGATCGATCGATCGATTGATTGATTGATTGATTGATTGATTGGTTGATTGATTGATTGATTGATCGATCGATTGATTGATTGATTGATTGATTGATTGATTTGATTGATTGATTGATTGATTGATTGATTGATTGATTGATTGATTGATCGATCGATTGATTGATTGATTAATTGTTAGTTTCTATATGAACTATCACAGAAAACACACACTAACTAACGATCCAGAGAAAGAATAACTTGTTCAGTTCGGCAATTACAATAGTTGAGGGAATAAAGGCATAATCATGACAGAATGATAGAACAATTCTTTGTGATTATACATTGCAGACCTAAGCTATACAACTCTATGATCCAGGAAAATAAAATATACCATCCCTACACTTGGACGAGCTTATCAGGCATGCGGCAGTGTACTACGAATCTACGTCATGATCTGACATTCAAAGGTTATTTTAGTCAAATACGTCATTGTCTTGTACGGTACATATTGTACAGGGGATTCCCCGCAGCGGCTGTCCGTTCACGTATTACTCCTTAGTCGGCTGCTGCACCGGGTACGGTCTGTTAGCCACATACGATAAACAAACATGGGAAAACCCACTCACGTTCAATATCCCCTGGCTTGCATTCGGGCCTAGTTATTAGACAAAGTGTTTCACAATACACAGGCATATTCGAGCAAATTAAATCACTATTTCGAAAGCGCATAGATCCATAGAAGCAGCGAGACATATTAACATTTCATTTCATGAGTTGAGTCTAGTGGTTAGCGATTCAGTAGCTGGTATTCCCTACATCATACTGGCGATCTTGGCTACGCTGTGTATTATAATCATTTCCTTTGTAGTTGATGATCTTTGGAGACAGAATCGTTGAACTCATCTCATGTGATGTTAATGTTTATATATCATTCTAATGCATTTGAGTAGGTCTCTGGATGCTAGATTGGGTGCTATAATTATTATACAGCTACAAAGAGGAGCGACGCCCCCACTGACTCCTGATACCGGCTTCCATCCTGCCCCGAAAGTAAAGGTGAGTCTAATTCTAAGTTTCCAGACATGCGCGCCCGTTGGGGGATGGGGGAGGGCGCATTATATCACCTCTATATGCTTCTTGCGTGCAGTTTAAGTTCAAGGTTTCCATTTTTTCCTTCGTAGAACATAATAAAGCGATGTCCGAGGAATAACCAGCCTGTTGTTCATAAAACAGGCCCGTAGCCAAAGGGGTTGGGGGGGGGGGGGGGGTGGGGTGGCTAGGGGCCCATACAATTTAATTAGGGGCAACGCCTAGAAATATAATGAGACGCAGAGTTATTTTTGAAAGAAAAAACGTGAATATAATCAACAAAGATGGTAGGCTTAGGGGTGTGATTGGCAATACTGTTGCCTGGTTGTTCACAGTGATGTTTCGTCATTCAGTATCGTTGCTTTGCTTGTTGTTTGTTTGTTTGTTTTCTTTGTTTTCCATGTAGAACACATATATAGGCTACTACTTTGTCCTTGTGTGTAATGACATAATTTTCCTTTGATGGTTACCTATTATATTGATTATATAAAATATGAAATATATGTATTCGGTGGCGTAGCTGCAACGAGGGCGGGGGCTCGGGGGGGGGGGGGGGGGGGGGCACGTGCCCCTCCAGAAGTTTGACGAAATCCAAACAAACATGAGTGGAAATTTGTAAAAACAAAAACATAAAGCCACCAATGCTTTGCGTGCCCTCAATCAGTTCGACCACGCAAATTAAAGCACTGAACATTATTGATTTTGGATGATACCTAGATGGCAGGATGCCTACCTATTCACAGTATCCCATCAAACAATACAAGAACGATGTTAAAGAAATCATAAATGCATATATAATTTCATCTACAAAAATGTATAACTACGATATAATACTATAGCTTGATGTGGCTCTTCAACCAATAGGGTGTTAAATAGTTACTTTATTCGTGATTATGATACAGCCATATATATATTTGATAATGGTGAAAGCAAACATTTATACAATAATCCAACGCGGTGATAGCGGGGATTTTTGGCCTAACACTTGTATGGATCCGCTCTTGTGCAATAATTGTTTTGCTATTTCACACACAGTGAATGATATGATTTAAACATGTAGCATAGCTTCGGTGTTTCTTTGTTATAGCAACCAGATGAAATGTCATGGTTAATGTTACATGTTGGCACACACGAATGTATGGCGAGTGGTCTATACTTGTTAGAAAACGTTTTCACTGAACATCTTTGAAAGTTGAGTGTGTTCACCGCTCAAAAATATTACAGACGTATAATTATTAAACATTTATGAGCATATTCGGCCCGATTTAATAAATGCCATTGTAAACATTATAACAAATAATATAAACATACATTTATTATTTTACTGATATTACAAAAATAACACTGGCAATATTCACATTTCCTTGATAATAGTTGTCCCAAACATTCGTCGTGGATTTAGGATGTTGATGAGTGTGTTGGACCATAGACCTACCTTGGGAGGTCTATGTCTAGGGTGCGTTTAGCGAATGATTATGCGATCGTATAATATATAAGTTATATAGCATATTTATCCCGACAACTTATATTTCGAACATAATAACTGATATTACAGAAATAATAGCACTATTCATGTTTCGTTTGTAGCGATTCCACCGCTCGACTAAGGCATTGATATAGTTATTTTGATAACAATTGAACTTTGGCAATGCTTATCTTTAGTTGCTAGTCCGTGAGGATGGGCGATGCTGATGTGAGGAGTGTGTTGGGTCGTCTCTATGGCAACTCAGTGGATGACCAAGCTGATTCCAACAATGATTTGATATCAGAACTACAGAGGGCGTTTTCATCACATGATTTCGTCCTAGACTTCCTAGTGTAAGTCTCATCAGCATTAATATTTACAAGAGGGACATGAATGATGATGATTCATATCAATGTACATCAAAATAAGACTAACGATTACAAATGTTTGTTAAATGTTTGTTTGACGTACCAACTATATTTTGATCCACACACTAAGACATAAGGGTACAATTAGGGTGCAAAGCGTTGCTACAATATCAGAACCCTTAAAGGGATATTACAGTTTGGGTCAAACATAATTTAAGTAAAATTATTGAAAACTTATTGAAAACTTACAATCCATTGATGATTAAATGGTATAGTACAACATATACGCGGTTAAGTTACAGGCTGTATTCAATACCAAATTTTTAAAAAAAGAAATAAGAAAAAAAGCAGCCGTTAACCCAAAACGTGCCCCCCAGACACCTGAAGTTTCCAACATTTTCTTTTATCAACAAATGCGAATAGGATGTTTGGTTAAATTAATATTCAATAGATATATCATCAAAAACAATTTTAAAACCATTTTGGTAGATGTTAACAAATTTGTAGCATTGTTAAATAAATTATAAAAACAGTTTCTGTACCGATTTTTCTAAAATGAAGTTGATTCTGTCATTACAATTGTGTGCTCATTCGAATTTTACACTGAGCTGGAGAGCCCTCTATACCAAAACTGAACTTTCCCTTTAAGGTAACATTTTGGTACAAAAATTGCACCCGTATTGTAGCAGCGTTTTTCACAACTTGTGATTCTAGCGGTTCTTCACACCTTGTTGTATTTGTATTAACACTATAAGCATGGAACAATTTTGGTTTTTAGCATTTCTTTTTCGTTAACAATGTCAAGATGTTTACAATTGAATTGTTCAGATGTTTAACTATCCTCTGGATAGTTATTACCGTGTACAAAGTCAGTGCAAAGAGTAGGTGAATATCAAGTTGCATTTTTGCTCATTACTCGGCGATATAACATGTTCACACATGTTCACACATTACTCAGATGACTGACAATGATACACATTGTATCCACGATTCATCACTTTCGGCAAATATTAATAAAGTTGCTTTAAGGGTGCAAATGTTAACCTTCATTTCTTAATGTGCATATATACAAAATGCTATATTATCTGCATAATTATATTCATTACTCTGTTGGTCTGAATACAACAATGCCAATATCTGATTACTTTGTGTGTTTATTTGACTAACTCTGTCGATCATTCTCCTAGTGATGAGTCTGGCCATGATAACACACAGCTCGTCCATGGGATAGATTTGGTTGCAGCCAGAGACGCCTTCTCTCCTCTCACACAAAGACCTGCCCTCATGAAACAGGTTAATACTTTTTGTTATCATCATTCCTTTGCATGTAGCAGTTATCTAGTGCTAGCTTAACTTTCAATGAATTAGTTATATAATATTCGCCAAAGGGTAAGACTTTGCTTCCATTGCATAAAAAATGAAATGCTAATTTTGTGTAACGAATATTTTTTAATCATATTTTTGTTAGAAAGAATGGGCTTGTAATTCCAACGAACAGTCATGTATCACGTGTCACGTTCACGTTTTGCGCTATTTCGTAAAAAAGATGAGTCACTCTAATTTAGTAGGGCCTACCATTTTTTTTTTCAACTCCGGTAAAACACGAATTGTCGCGTTTACCAAAACCCCTTTATCAAATTATTTTAATCATTATGTTTCTGATATGTATGAGCATAATTCAGAGCAATCTGAGACGATAATGCAGTTCTGTCAGGATTTTTTCAAGGTGGGGGGGGGGGGGGGGTATTTCGTCAGCCAAATTTCTGTAAGCGGGGGGGGGGGGAGGCTGGGGGTGGGGCGGGTTGGGCGGTGTTCGTGGACATTTTTTGAAGCCGAGACCAAGACCACTATAAGCGGGGGTGGGGGGTGTCCGTTAATTTGACAATTTTCGAAGTCGAGACCGAGAATGTTCAACATTTTCGAGGCCGAGTCCAGAATTCTTCGCAATTTCGAGGCCGAGACCATCGGAAATGATGGTCGCTACCGCAAAAGTGTGGTCTCGAAACCTGCTATAAATTGTATACAGTCATTCAAAACAACCCCCACCACTGGTTACGCCTATGCATTGATATACAAATCTATCATAACTTTAAAGGGGTTGTTCAGTTTTGGTAGAGAGGGCGCTGCACAACACAATTTGTTCGTGAGGTAATGAAAAACTGAGTGTCGAATTCGAAAGAACATGCAATTGTAATGTCAGAATAACCTTTATTTGGTCAAAATCGGTTCAGAAATGGCTGAAATAAGCCTATCAATAAATATATCGGATCGTATTTATTTGGGCCCCAAATAAATACAATGATATTTAATAATTATTTCAAGAAAACATCACATGCATAATTTTGTATGAAAAATGGTTGAAAGCAATGCCTAACTAGAGAGCGCACTCTTGTGTTTTAATGGCGCTTTTTGAATGATAACAGGCTTTTTACTTAGTCGTTTGTATTTTTGTATACCTTTTGAGCATGGTGGGGTTATAAATATTTGTTACTGTGCATGTTTTCAGCCTTACCAAAACTGTACTACGGCTACTACCCCTTTAACATTCAACAAAATAATATAATTGGCAAGTGAACTCAAGGAAAAGGAAGCATACGATGCTTTTGTACTATTTCCTTATTACAGCAAGAAAACAACACAAAACAAAAACAAAATAGATACGAATGAATTATAAAAAATATACAAGATTCAGCAGAATAAGCCATAAGAGTTAATACAACAATGATTGAATGAAATAATGTATAATTATGGTGATTGAATCGAATCAATCTATCAATCAATCATTCAATCTATCAATCAATCAAGTAATCAATCATCAATCAATAAACCAATCAATCAATCAATCAATCAATAAAACCAATCAATCAATTAAATCAGTTAAATCACATGACATCCGAACTAGCTTCTTGTAGTTGGTATAGGTAGGACTGGTTCTCAGTTGAATTTAAACCGATAAGTATTCTCTTTTCAACGACAATTTACAATATCTTTTTAATGCAAGCGCCAATTTACGTGAGCTTTCGTTGATTCCATATAGTATATCAACAAACTGTTGGGTCACGTAGCCCAACAGTTCGTATACTTTGGTGACCTGTTTCACGAAGGGGCGCAAAACGTGAACGTGAACATGATACATGATACGTGACCATTCGTTGCAAGCCTTACTTTTAGTTGACGAGTGAACATTGACACAGAAGTGCATTGCGTTTGACAGAATGAAACTTATGAATTACACCTAAGAATAGAACTTGTTATTTCATTGTGCCCATTGTAGTAATATATGTCATACTTCTAATTACCCCCTCTCTTCCAGGTCGCAGAGATAATCCACAGTGAGTACGAAGACCTGGGTGAAATGACCATGTCTGCAGCGTCAGAAGGCAGCGCTGCATACCTGCGGGTGATCCCCTTACTGCTGGAGTGTCCTGTCTATGACATGCCTGGGGAGCACTGGGGCATGACGGTCATCATGGACATGGCTCGAACTATCAACACGCTAAGCAGACGGCAGGAACATTTCAAGTCACTGAGTACGAAATATGAACATATATATATAACATACTTACTCGATCGGGTCATTTCAATAAAGGACTACGATCATGATTTATTCAGATGATAGTGTACACTTTGAACACAAGATCACAATATTTAGACGTATATATAACTGTAATGAAATCCCTGTGAACGTTTTATCATTTTATATAAGACGTAGCTTTGGCCACGCTGCCCCAATGTTAGGAATAATATCGATATCCGTGAATATTTGAAAAAAGGAAAACATTGATTCTATTGAAAATGTATAGCAATTTATTTACAAACACACATATTCAATCAAAAAGAAAATAATAAAAAAAGAAATCATGATAATTATTTTATGTACTATATACTAATGATATACTAATGATATACCATTGCTCCTAAATTTCAATGTATTTAAACATGTCGCACCTTTCCTACATTTGTTTTGGTGTTATATTAGATGGATATGATAATGGTAATACAATATGACTAATATGTAAAGTCTCTCTATTAACTGTTTCGCCATGCAGTCTCTTGGTGGAGCCATGATCCAGAGGTGTTCCATCGCACCGTACAGGTTCTCCTAGCTGCCTTCCAGAGCCAGTATGGGGGGAGTGATTACACCTCACTGGAGCTTAACGATCCTGTCGTGCGGGCACTTGACACACTCTATCAAGTAATTATGCCAATTGTCAAACACTTTTAAAAAAACAATAACCAGGACAATGTGATCAATAAAGGTTTATTGGTGAATCAAGTGACAATACGGATCGATGAAGTGAAACAATACAGAAGCTCGAATATTATGATGAAAAATATTGTAAACCTCCTAATGTACATATGAGAATGATAACTATCATGATAACTGCATTTAAACAAATATGTAATAATTATCAAAGGGATCTAGTAACTTTGTTAACAAGTTCAAAAAGTGATGCGTGTATAATAAAATGTGTATTGGAGAGATCTGATATGTCCACAAAGTAATGTGTGAAAATTTCAAGTTAATTGGATGTTATTGGCAAAGAAATGAGTAAAAATGCAAAGTGATATTCACTAACTCATTGCACCTACAATGTACACGGCTTAAAGGGATAGTTGAGTTCTGGTAAGGAGAGTACAGTTTTGATGAAACTGAATTTTAGTAACCAAAACCTGCATCATTAAATTACAAACTAATAGTTATAAATAGAAAGGAACACAAAATTACAAATGACGTAGTAAAGATCATGTTATCATTCAAAAAGAGCCGTTAAAACGTAAGAGGGCGCTCTCTAAACACTCATCGGTTTCAACCATTTTGAATAAAATATTGTGCATGTGATGCTTTGCTGAAATAGCGATTAGATAGAGAAATAACCAACAACTATTTAAATACCTATTTTGTAACTTTTTGAAAAGAGGAAGCATTTTTTGGAATTTTTAACGGCTGGTTCAAAATACTCTAATAAACCTGGGGCCCCAGGTTTATTACAAATTGTTATATGTATGGATATTTCAGCCGTATCTGAACCGATTATGATCAAACAAAGATGATTTTATTATTTAAATATTATGCTCTTTCAAATTTTACACTCAGTTTTTCATTACCTCACCAAAAAAAAAGTAGTCTAGCGCCCTCTCTACCAAAACTCAACTATCCCTTTAACAGATCCCGTAGATAATTGAACACCCGAACACTTCAATCGTAAATATCTTCTGAACGAAAAGGAAATTCGAAATCCGAAACCTGTCCCATGCTTATTGTTAATACGAATACAACAATGTATGCAGGAACCGCTATAATTCCAGTTGGATTTTGAGGATTTGGACAATGTTACTAAGTCCCTTTAATTGTATTGTTTATGAATTACACAACTCTTCGCAAAGTGTTGAGCATCTATCCAATAGTTATGCAAAAATATTACAAAATACAGAGAGAGAAAAGTGTGAAAGAGAGTAACAGAACAAACAGAAACAAAATCAGAAATGAGGAGAGAAAGAAGAAAGACAGAAAGAAAGACAGACAGGAAATGAGAAAGAGAAGAAGAGAGACAGATGGGAGGGAAAGAAGAAAGACAGAAAGAACGACAGACAGGAAATGAGAAAGAGAAGAAGTGAGACAGAGGGGAGGAAAGAAAGAAAGGAAGTAAGAGAGAGAGAGACAAAATTTAAAAATGGAATGACATGAAGGTATTGATCATTGATTCATTGTATGTCCTAACTGAAAATGACACATGATTTTAAGAAAAAATTAGTTTAATTTAAGATATTCTACTCGTTTGAAATGATTGACAGGTGAATGAATCGCATAGGTCCATCCTACCACGCAGCGTGTTCTACCTCAAGGATACAGAGTGTGCAAGGGTCATAGACAGCCAGCTTCAGATTTACGCCAACAATTTCATGAACTCTGGGAATCCAATACTGTTCATGGTCAGAGGACGTCAGGTATTGATAAGTGAACATTCATTCTCATTAGTTCCCTAATTTTACGATTTACTATTTAATTGTCCCACAATTTATATTTTAAAATTCTTTAACATATTTAAGTTGATTTTTATATGTAAATGTTTATAACATGTTTTTTGTGTTCTTTTCTTCTTATTAAATTCGAAATAAAATGGATTCATCAATGATCTCTTTACGAGAAAGCCCCTAGCTTGCAAAACAGACTTTTAAGTTATTGAAAATGAATCATAATTGAATAAGAGGTGTTAAATCAAACTCTTGAATTAAATATACATTGTAAACCAATTGTATTTTACTTAGTAGACACATTTAATCGTGGATGAATCCATATGTATTAGACTAAATGGTTATTGGACGAGTTATACGAGATGACTGATTGTTTGCAGACCCAGTGATCTGTAGACAAATCGATAATATGGTGTAGATCAGATGAGTTGTAGACCAATTGGCTGTAAACAAATCTGTTATAAATCACTATACCGGAAGTTACTGAAAGCAAAACAAAAATAGATTATACGGGTCAATCAATATTCAAAATAATTAAAAGAGGGAACGCCCTTAATTTAAGGGGGCTAAGTTGCATCCTGAAGGTTCAGAAGTGCAGCTTAGTCCAATGATATAAAAATCATGCTCCTCAGGGGCAGCCGTGCCTGTGAAATACCGAGACAAAACTAACATGTCATAGCTCCATCTATATACATAATTATGTATCGCCCAAAACAGTGTGAAGATTATGATTACGAGTACGATAATCTGAAAACTTTTGTTTCGGGATGTAGCGAATGGGCTGATTAGGGTGCACCCTAATGATACAAAGAGGAGCTGCCATAGTCTGTGGCAAACATGGTGTGCCAAATTGAAAATGTTCTCTATCTCATTTACACTGTACGGATAACCATATACGGCAAGAGCACACACGACTACATATTTAGGACATATACTCCGCAAAAAAAGAAACTGGACACTTGTATAAGTTTAAATATTTCATGTTAATGTACGATAAAGTGTACATGATCATATATCAAATTAAAGGGAATTTAGTCCTTTACATGCAGGGTATAACTTAAAGGTGTAATCGTTCATGCATGAAATGTCATGGTCAATTAACAATAGCAAGGTCTGTTTTCAAAAATAGCAAAACATTGGAGGACCACACCATTCGACTGAAATGATAGTAAGCGTTTCACTTAAAAGAAGATGAGCGGGGCAAGTAAATTATGACATTATTCAACTTTATAGTTATGAACAAACTCTGGAAATACAAATTTGTCAATAAAACAGGGTCAGGTTATGAGAGGATTATCATACTGGTCTGTATTACAGGCATGAAGCATGTCTATTTCATGTGTCCCCTGCAATTTTAACCATAGTTACCTAGAGAAATGTCATGTTAAAGACTGCCCAAATGTTTGACCAAGGGTGACTTCAGGTTTTGAAGATCTTTGGACTACGGTATAATTCTTGAGAATAATTTATACCATTTTCATGCTGAAATAAGGGCACAAACTGTGGTTTTGACTAATAAAGCTTTGCCATAGAATTCCTAATTTTGTTACTTTTGGATGAAAATAACACATATATCGTTCCCAATTTGTCTTCATTTATACTCTTTATTGAGATGAAGATAGAAAAGGTCACATTTGTAATGAAAAAATATGCCATCTCATGCATATAGCGTTTTAGATTATGCTTATCAACATTTATATGGTTGAGTGGATGTTCCATTTTTGCTATTTTTGAAAACAGACCTTGGTGTGGTTAATTGACCGTGACAAGTCATGCATGAATGATTTTATCTGGATTTCATGCGAGTATTGAAGAAGGTAATTTTATATTTAATTTGATATACAATATCATATATTTTTATCGTTAATGAATACGAAATATTTGGTCTCATACAAATGTCCAGTTTCTTTTTTTGCGGAGTATATACAGATATATCGATATCTCAACACATTCAATAAATAACCGCCATACCTGTTTCTGATTTCCTACCCCCACCCGTCCCTCTACACCTCTCCCCTTCTCAACCTCTTCCCTCTTTCTTCTAACAGCCGTGTCTAGCGGATGACCTGCCTTTCCTGCTGAATGTTCAAGCCAAATGGAAGATTCTCTGCTGCGACAACACTTTCAGACAACTGGTACGTTTCAGTTTCACTAGTGTTTTCATTTACCATGTTTGCATATCGAATAGTAAAATTCCGTCCACTTTTCATCTAAAATCACATCCCCGAATGTAATGTATTAATATAAAGATAACGATGATGATTTTGTTTGTAAGCAAGTCGCCGACCTATTGAAATAACGGTTACAGTCCGTTATTCCGAAGGTTCGTTATTCCGAAGGTTCAGTTATTCCGAAGGTTCGTTATTTCGAAGGTTCGTTATTCCGAAGGTTCGTTATTCCGAAGGTTCGTTATTCCAAAGGTTCGTTGATCCGAAAATAAAATCGGGTTCGTTATTCCGAAGGTCCGTTATTCCGAAGGTTCGTTGATCCGAAAATAAAATCGGGTTCGTTATTCCGAAGGTTCGTTATTCCGAAGGTTCGTTAGTCCGAAGGTTCGTTATTCCGAAGGTTCGTTATTCCGAAGGTTCGTTATTCCGAAGGTTCGTTGATCCGAAAATAAAATCGGGTTCGTTATTCCGAAGGTTCGTTAGTCCTAAAATGAAATAGGGTTCGTTAATCCGAAAATTAAATAAATACGACGTAGAAAAGAATTGAGTTGATTTGATATTGGGAAAGGGGATCAATCTTACACTAATTGCCGTGGGTGCATGGGGGGTGGGGGAGAAGGGGAGGGGGGGGGGCAAAGAGTGGCTTTACAATTCTAGTCAAATTGAATTTTCTTTTTCTTTGTAAAACAGTGCAATAAGAATGAGATATATATATTTATATCTTTCTCATGTAAAAAAAAACATGAAATATAACCAAAATCAATTTGATATAATTATAATTATGTCATAAAGTTAGATTTTGCTGCTTGATATCAGTCCAAAATCACATTTTATTTGTCTGAATTGTATGTATTTCATCATAAATAGCAACTAAGGGCAGGGTGTGGGGGGGGGGGGGGGGGTGTCGTCCCCGTCCCCCCCCCCCCCCCCCCCCGTTAGGGAGCTTTGGCATTTTTAAAAATTGACACTGTGCAATCTGAGTTTTTACTCTCTTTTCCAATAAAATTAGATAAAAGCCATGATTTAAATTGATTTGGGAGGGGGGCCCATGAACCCCCCCCCCCCCCCACCACCATTACACCAGTGCACACACACACACACACACACACACACACACACACACACACACACAAAAACACACGCAAACACACCCTATTTCATTTCGGATTAACGAACCCTATTTCATTTTAGGACTATATATCATTTAGGACTATATATACTAGATTCACCCAAAGATACACCCAAAACTATAATTAGTCATTTGAAAGTATAATTACATTGTTTTTTAAGTAATGTTAATTTGAGTTTGCTTTGTAAGTATAATTATATGAGAAGTGTCCATATTTGTTATGTTCTTATCTTGTATATTATTGTGCATTTGTGTTCCATTCCTATTCCTTATACTTCACTCTTCTTCTCCTTAACCCCTTTACTCCTTCCGTTATCTTTTGCTTTATTTCAATCCTTAATCTTTTTTCTCTATTTTTGGTGTGTATGCGATGTATTAGTTGTTTTTTGCCTTATGCTTAATTAGTAATTATTTGTAAAAATTGTATTTAGTTAATTAGTTGATTATGTTCTTAAGGTGCCCCGCTCACAAGCTTTGCTTTCAAGGGGTACCTCAACCAATATTGTTAATATTCTTGTATTTTACAATGTAAAAATAACTGGTATTGCTAAAAAAATGTAATGTGAAAACTAGCTTTATTTGAATTGTATCTTTTTTGTCTTACTTCCTTATGGTTTTTGATGTGATTGATTTTTGCTATTATTATCATTTCAATATTTGTCACGCTTATTTTTTTTATATGTAATAAACAGGAAGAGGAAGACAGGTCTGTAAGGCATAACTTCGTTAAGATACTGACAAGCATGCGATTCAACATCTTTGCACCTGTGACAACAATCCCGAACCTGGTTCCAGAGAGTCTTCCGTTTGAGATCAAAAGGAACCACCTATTGCTTAGTGCCTACAAGTGCGTGAACAGAGCGAAGAGCCTAACGCTGCCTCTGGTGGTACACTTCAAGGGCGACATTGCTCTGGGGGTCAATGCAGGTGGACCAATGAAGGTAAGTTTTAACCCAGTACCCTAATAATAACAATAATAATAATAAACGGTTCTTCTGTAGCGCATATCACAATATGGCAAGGGTCTTTAAAGGGATAGTTGAGTTCTGGTAAGGAGAGTACAGTGTTGGTGAAACTGAATTTTAGTAACCAAAACCTGCATCATTACATTACAAACTAATAGTTATAACTAGAAAGGAACACAAAATTACAAATGACGTAGTAAAGATCATGTTATCATTCAAAAAGAGCCGTTAAAACGTAAGATGGCGCTCTCTAAACACTCATCGGTTTCAACCATTTTGAATAAAATATTGTGCATGTGATGTTTTGTTGAAATAGTGATTAGATAGAGAAATAACCAACAACTATTTAAATACCTATTTTGTAACTTTTTGAAAAGAGGAAGCATTTTTTTGAATTTTTAACTGCTGGTTCAAAATTCTCTAATAAACCTGGGGCCCCAGCTTTATTACAAGTTGTTATATTTATGGATATTTCAGCCGTCTCTGAACCGATTTTGATCAAACAAAGATGATTTTATTATTTAAATATTATGCTCTTTCAAATTTTACACTCAGTTTTTCATTACCTCACAAAAAAAAAAGTAGTCTAGCGCCCTCTCTACCAAAACTCAACTATCCCTTTAACGGGACCCTGGCCATGTGCTCTGTAATACAAGTAACTCGATGCTAATTCAATATCTAGAGAGGGACAGGGTAACCAATTGCCAGCGGGAACATGGGGAACCTGGTGTGCTATGTATTAACTCTAGGGGATTGCATAATCCGGAACATGGTAAGGTAGCGACATTAATCATGTTAATGTCAAATGGGAATGCGCACAAGACAACGCCATCTGAGTTATAATCAGAAGGAACGCGATCCTCTCGTGTGCTTTGCCTTTCCTTTCCTGCATTAATGGGTTAGCTGAGAATTACGCTTGCATCTCAAAGACAAGTGCTCTCGATCACGTTCCTTTAAAATGGATAATGAAAGCCCTTTGATTCTGCCAATACTATAGGTTTTCCCGCTCAATTTTGCACTTTTTTCAATCGAATTTATTTAGGGTCATTCGAATTCGCGCGTTGCCGCGTAATCGTTGGTATCGGTCTTCCAAATTCCGAATAAGTGCATGCGAATTCATGCATACACACACGCTTTCGTGAATAGACACAGAAGTTCATTTATGGGCATTCGAATTCGCGAATGTGCAGCCAACTGTCAACGGCCTTTCGCGAATTCGAATGACCATTGATGAAAAGGTATGCACTTTGTGCAAATTCACTTGCTCCTACGTGATTTTGAACGACTATTTACGAATTCGAATGCTGCTTTGGTACGGCGATCGCAAATCGCGCGAATTCGTTTGCTCCTATTATCAATTCGATTGACACAATCGCGAAATTGAGCGGGAAAACCTATATTAGGTTCTACATTAATAAAATAAGAATTTTGTCACTATAATGATCATATTGATATGATGTATGCGTTTTGGACGAGCAAATGGGTGATGCAACATGATACATTATAAGGACTGTTCTTTAATTAGAGGGTGTACGACTGTACAATCCCGAAAGGGTGTTTGGTGTAAGGCCATTAAAACTCATTCAGGGGTCCGTGGTATAAGGCCATTAGAACTCATTCAGGGGTCATCCTTAGAGGAGGTTAGCCCTGGAACAATGATGAACAACAAAATGCTTGAACCGACGTCTTAATCCAGCTATCATGATTTTATCTTCTCTTTCATCGGGACAGGAGTTCTTCGTCCTGCTGTTCGAACACCTGCTCAATGTCGACAAACATTCCATGTTCAGGAAACTAGACGATTCGCCAACCTGCACCACATTCTGGTTCAATCGGGTAACACACGTTCTTCGTTTGTCTATCAAGTAGAAAATGTTAAACTGATAAAGAGTGTACATTGTCATGCGATGTAATTTTGTAGTTTATAATACCGACCTCATTAACGTGCAAAACGACCTAACCTTTTAACAATCAGTGCTTCTACTACTAATACACCTTGTAGGAGCAATATCACAATTATAATAAAAGAATCTGATAAACAAATCAATAATTATGCTCTAATGATACATAACGATCTTGTTCAAATCTCTGATTCTCCCTTTTTAATGTTAATAGGAGTATATAAAAATGAATCGGTTGCGGTCAGTGGGCAGGTTATTTGGTCTGATGCTGTATAACAAGGTCATCGTCTCACTGCCCTTCCCTCTGATCTTCTACAAGAAGCTCTTGGTCGAGAGGTAAGCAGTTACATCACTATTGTTATTAGAGATACCATGAGTCATTACAAAAGGACAACAAAAAGGCAACGCACTATATCCATATATCATGTAAAAAGGGACACAGAGGTTAGCGCCCGGATTAGGCCAATGGGTATGAGAGCACCATTGAACTAACACTATGATAAACATCCCTTTAAAAATATATGACCCATATTCCCCCTAAATAGGGTGCTCCCCTGACCACAATTTTGTGAACGTTATGTAGCAGTCACACCGCCGAACCGAATCCAAACCGACACCAGACCGAACAATTCGGGGACGTTCGAGGTGCTGTCGGTTTGGTGTCAGTGTGGTATCGGAATTGTCGGTCTCTTTTGGTGTGACTGCTTACCCCAGTTCGGGCTTTTGTCGGTGTCCGATAAAGAGGAAATGTTTAATTTAGTTCGGTCTGGTGTCGGTTTGGCAGTGTGACTGCTATATAACTGGACATGCTGGAAGTAAGACCTACATGTATATGTTGTAGATAATGAACATTTTTATCCGAATTATGTATGATGCCTAATCACCATTTGGTTTATTTTAGTCACTTATTCATCCAGCTCTTTTATGATTTAGACCATGTTCGTGTTTCACTCTTGATGTATGCATTTATCCTGCGCTGGATTGGTTTCCAGCCATATCTATGTCATGTTTAATCCCATGTTTGATGTTTATAGTGAGTCTAGTTTCGATGACATGCGACTACTTGACCCAAACATGGCGGAGAGCATGGGTTCATACCTGAATATGACTGAGGCCGAGTTGGCTGAGCAGGATCTGAGGTTTGATGTCTGTGATTCGAAGGGAAAGACAGTGGAGTTGAAGCAAGGTGGGGCGGACATCACTGTCACTACTCACAATGTGTAAGATTTTAACTTGACTTTATGTGGCGTAGCTAGGGGGGGGGGGGGGGGCACGGGCCTCCAATAAATAGAAGACAACATATAAGGGAAATATGTGGGAAAATAAAGGATGACATCACTGCCACTACTCACGATGTGTAAGATTTTTAACTTTAACAGTGTAGTAGCTAGTTAGAGAATGTGCTTCCAATAACTTGAAAGAAAAAATAAGCAGATATTGCGGGAATATGTGTACAAATATACAGGGTGGCCCCCCAAAAAATGGAACGGGGCACTTCCCAAAATAAAGTAACACAACTATTATGTTCATCGGATAGGGTGTCTTTTCCAATGAAAAACGATACCAAGATCAGTATCTTTGGTTGTGTAGTTTTTGTTTTATGGCGCTCTGAGTAACACCATGTCAGGTTCCCATTTTTGTCAATTTTTACCATTCAGTGCCTGATAAATCGCACTTCGTGCTTGTCATAGCAACCATGCCCATTCTCTCGGCACACGGCTGAATGCACACTAGCAATAGCGCGCGTATTGCTCGTTGTTCAAATGCTATGACAGGCAGTAACTGCGGTTTATCGGGCACTGACTTGGTAAAAATTGACAAAAAAGGGAACCTGACATGGTGTCACTCAGAGCGCCCTAAAACAAAAACTACACGACCAAAATGACTGATCTTGGTATCGTTTTTCATTGGAAAAGACACCCTATCTGATGGACATAATCGTTATGTTGTTATATTTTGGGAAGTGCCCCGTTCCGGTTTTTTGTGGCCACCCTGTATAGTGAGGTGTGCCCTGAATAATTCCTGTTTCACCCTTACCAGTACGACCATCGTGATGCTGGGACTATATATATAATGAATTTAACATATTCTAAGTGAAATAATACCAGCCAACTGATTTGATGTAATGCTTATTGATCAAACAAAATATGATGATTGAACTGTTGAATTTAAACCTAATTGAAAATTTACCACGGCACCTCAATGTAGCGTTGTTTGTTTAACGCAAATTCAGCATCACGCATATCTGAGATACTGTTTTGATTAACTGTCATTATATATTTTACTTGCTTGGTATAATAAAAGGCCGAAAATGAATATTGATGCTTTAATATTGTTTATTGCATTTATAGCCAAGAATATCTGAAGCTTTACGCGGCGCATTACACGGCGAGTACTCAGTTCAAGACGTTTAAAGAGGGCTTAGTGTCAACCGGACTGTTCGGTACTCCCCGCATGAGGGCACTCTTTACATCTGAAGAGCTGAGGGCGCTATTTCTTGGAGGGGAGTACGACTGGCAAGCCTTTCAAGAGGTAGCAAAATAAACACAACAAAAAAGTAACTCCCCCCCTAAGCAAAATGGCGTAACTTTTTAACAAAGAGGGTTTGAGCAACATAACTTGGCAGGAATGTCTCTAGAATTATTGGCTATGTTATTCTAATCAGGAGGAGACTTACTTTTTTGTTGAGTTTATTCCAACAATACTGATCGATTAAACTCAACACAAAAATAAGTCCCCCTTAATCAAATAACATAACTTTTTAACGAAAAGGTTTTGAGCAAAATAACTCGGCAGGATTGTTCCTACATTTATTGACTAAGTTATGTGTGAAAATGAAATTGGTCCGTCGAGTTATGGATGAGTGACCACACATCAAAGGAAAGATTTGCACTTTGTGTGCTCACTCATGCGTGACTCAATGGACCAACTTCATTTTCACTCAGAAGTTAGTCACAAAGTGTAGGAACAATCCTACCGAGTTATTATGCTCAAAACAAGTTTGTCAAAATGTGACGCCATTTTGATTAGGGGACTCACTTTTTTTGTTGTGTTTATGAATCATGCACAGAGACTTTCACTTTCACAGAGACGTTAGCCAATAGCACGAATTAGACGTTAGCCAACAAGCACGAATTTTATTAGCCAATAATTTTAGAAACATTATGTTGCTCAAACCCTACTTGTTAAAAAGTTACGCCATTTAGCTTAGGGGGGAAGTTACTTTTTTGTTGTGTTTATATGACGATAGGCTTAGCAACCATTCTTGTTCGGTGAAACACAATTATGAGAAATTATATTAACCGTTCCTTTTGCACATAACAAATTTTTTTATGTCACGGTGATTGGTAGTACACTCGGATGATTATATACGAAAAGTAAATACTAAAATGAGCGTTTAACAGGCCTGTCCCGAGCAGAATAAAGAACAATTTTATTAACAAATCGACACTATTGTGAAACGGATATTAACCCCTCACAAAACAATTCTGCACTTCAAGCTTGAGCGTTCATATCTCTCATATCACCGATCCTAAATTTGGTATTATTGGAAAGCTTTTTTCACGCCTTTACATTGATCACATTTTTGTTATGACTATTTTATCATGGAAAGTGCATGACACCCGAATATGGGACAAAGCCAAAAGTGAAATGTTGCTAAATCCATCATGATATTGTCAATAGTGTACCCTCTTCTTGTTGGGGGAGGGGGGGGGGGGGCCGGGGGGGGGGGGATAAGTGGTGTTTTGAATGATGTTGAGGCGATCATGCATGAATGTCAATGGCGTAATGTTTTTTCCTCTGGAGGATGAAAGGCTTTTTTATGATTTTGAAGTGGTGCAATAACGTTTGTGTATGTTGTAAGGAAGTTGTAATGTGTTTTACTGATTGATTGAGAATTTATCATTATGTTTGACTTTTACACAGATTATTGCAAGTTTGTCATTTTGTCCAGGTTTACACAAAATCCACCACAATTACAGTACAAACGACACTAGCGACGACTGGATTTGGCGATGTATTGCAGACATGAGAAATCACTGTTCACAATATCAATGCATTATGCAACATTCCACTTTTGACTTTGACATATATTCGGATGTAATGCACATTCCATAACATATTTATAACAAATGTCATATCAATTTGAACCCTATTTTAACTGGGCTATTTCAGACCAGGTTTTTACAGGGGGGGGGGGCAATTTGACCCCCTCCCCTAAGATCTCGAAGACCGATTGTCCGATTCACGTAAAATTTTGCATGGAGGTACATTGAAGTATTAGCGACGCGTTCATGTTTTCGTTTACAGGTGCACCTGTTAAGTGTCTAACTCCGCAAAAATTAATTTGAGCTTCCACATTTCTCTTCTACCGTGTTGTTTGCCTTATGGTAAGAGAATAATAAAATAGGGTTAGATTTGTTTTTAAATAAGCATGCATGACATTTGCATATATTTTCAGGGATTTTTGGAATCGTGTTTGAATTTCTTATGCATTCTTTTGTTTTTCATTTCTTTTGTATTCTAGTGTTCATAATCATATTGTTAACCCGTTCAATGAGAGATTCTGAAATCCCAATAGACTTTGTACACATCCCACCCGGTTCCTGTATTAAGCAATGGGTTAATGTTTTGTATTAGTTTGAAAATGATATTAGATATGACAACCATAAGACAAGGAAAGTATACAATTATATGGGGAAAATGGTTTGTATTTCACAAGTTTCATAACATGTCCGTTCCATTACACACGTATGGAAAAGTCACTGTTTTTGGATGATCTTTGACCCTTATTGGTCATGTGACCTTGTAATGCTTGCTCCGATCTTCGCAAATTTAGTACCAAAAGTTGCGCACGACTTCAAAAAAAAAGTCATGAAAGGACAAATTGATATATGCCGTGGTTCTTCCGAGTAGTCGTTAAATTATTACAGTTGAAATAGGGTTAAGGGGGAAACCATGTTTTCTAATGATACCAAATTTATGAACGGCAGTAAAGTACATGTATTAGGAGAGATATGAACGCTTAAACTTGAATTGCGGAATTTTTTTGTGAGGGGTTTATATCATATAATCTATAGTACTGTTATACTCTGAACATTTTCATTCATATTGACCATCAAAAAGAAGAAATTATATTTCAAAATGCCACAAGTATGCTTGCACTCACTGCTTCTATTCAAGTGTAGAATGTTTATTGCATTGTACATGATACTATGAATCATATTGTAATGTGAACCATGTTTATATCCATGTTATGCTTCGCAGAGCTTCGGATACGAGAAGGGTTACTCAGAGAACGACCCGGTGATCGTCAGGTTCTGGGAAGTCTTCCACGAGGAGCTTGAAGAGGAAGACAAGAGAAAGTTTCTAAGTAAGTCAGAACCAGTTTGATTAGTACTTACGTCTATGTTATTGATATCATCTGGTCCATAAAACAATCGTTGCCACTAAGTACACAAACGGGGGGTTTTCTTTTAGGAACGTGTGTATGGTATAGCTCAATAATTATCACATAATCATACTAGCTTCAGCAATATGGACAGTTGTCACGAGAACATACACATCTAGAAGGGATCCGGCTAAGAAAAATGGGTAAACTACATGATCCCTGATAGCAAAAACTGGTAAAAATGACGTCATGTTTACGTCTTCCATTACGTCTTTAATACGACATAAATTGACGTCAATAAGACGTAAACTTGCACCCGCGTATGTCGTTATTTGGACGTCATAGTAAGACGTCGTAATGACGTCATAATAAGGTCGTTCGAACGACAAAAATTATACTGGAAAAAATACTCTCTTAAGGCGTCGTCGTAACAACGTCGTATGTACGACACAAACTATAATGGCAAACAAATAGTCTTTAAAAGACGTCATAATAAAGTCGTCCATACGAGGTACGACATGTTTATCAGTTTATGACTTCTTAAAGACGTCAGTCTGCTATTAGGGATGCCACTGGGGTGATGCTTAATCTTGAAGAGTTGCGTTTATGTTTTACACAAGTCAAAATTATCTAAACGCTTTTTTTGTGAATTACCGCAAGTCCATTACATAAGGTGTGTTCAGGCTAATTTCAATTTTCAACGAGATATATGCATGGCTAACCATTTTTCCCCTGTTGGTACCTCTTAGAGTTCCTGACTGGAGCTGACCATGTTCCCCTGGGCGGGTTCCGGGAGATCAGGCCCCGGATGTGGCCCATAGGAGGAGACAAGGAATGCAAAGGAGTGGAGCCAAGAGAGATCTGCCCTGAAGTCAACACCTGTAATGGATATGAGATTATACATCTCCCGAAGTACAGGTGCAAGGAAGACGTGAAGGAGCGACTCCTGAAGGCACTGAGTATGGGCACTGGGGTCACTGGGTTCTACAAGGTACCTGACTATGTGAGGCCATGAGGGCTGTGACACAGGAGTCTGCTCCTCAAGACACTTATTGTAGACACTGGGTTCTACAATGTGCACGAATATGAGAGGCCATGGAGGCTAAGACACAGGAGTCCGCTCCTGAAGACACTTATTGTAGACACTGGGTTCTACAAGGTACCCGACTATGAGAGGCAATGAGGGCTGAGACACAGGAGTCCGCTACTGAAGACTCTGAATGTAGACACTATGTTACACATTTAAGGTACCCGACTATGTGAGGCCGTGAGAAATGAGTCAATCAATCGGTCAATCAATCAATAAATCAATCAATCAATCAATCATCCAATCAATCAATCAATCAATCAATCAATCAATCAATCAATCAATCAATCAATCAATCAGCTAATTAATCAATCAATCAATCAATCAATCAATCAATCAATTAATCAATCGATCGATCGATCGATCGATCGATCGATCGATCAATCAATCAATCAATCAATCAATCAATCAATCAATCAAGCAAGCAAGCAATCCATAAATCAATCAATCAATTAATCAATCAATCAATCGATCAATCGATCAATCAATCAATCAATCAATCAATCAATCAATCAATCCATCCATCCATCCATCCATCCATCCATCCATCCATCCATTCATCCATCAATCAATCATCCAATCAATCAATCAATCAATCAATCAATCAATCAATCAATCAATCAATCAATCAGCTAATTAATCAATCAATCAATCCATCAATCAATCAAGCAAGCAAGCAATCCATAAGTCAATCAATCAATCACTCGATCAATCAATCAATCAATCCATCCATTCATCCATCCATCAATCAATCAATTAATCAATTAATCAATCAATCAATCAAGCAATCAAGCAATCAATCAATATGTAAACTACATTATTAAATCAATCGATGATTTCCACTTTTTTTTTATAGAAATACATTCTTCAAATTACGATTATATCATTAGAAAGGGTGCTTTTTAAACCATGACACTATCATGTTATTATCCGATATCATACATATCTTTATGTTCTATACTTCGTACACTATGTGACCGTTGCAATACTGAATTCCATGAAACTCAATTGTATCTTGGCATAAAGTAAATGTCGTTATTCTATATCATGATTATCAATATTTACTTGAAATGTTATGTTATGTAACCCCGTGCATCTGTCAGCAGACACTTGCGGCATACAATTATCATGAGTTATCATGAGTTAGTTTGTGTTACCATGTTGATGAATTTTTCATTGTTAATCATTTAGGAAAATCGTTTAACTTTTGTTTATCCAACTTTAAATGGCTATGTGTAATTTATCATTCGTATTGTGAGTTAAAATCATATGAGCATCATGCCTTTTATTTATATTCCGTAATAGTTTGTGTTATTGTTGCAATCAAATGAACGTGTATAGTTAAATTTGTAACATCATGTCTATAATCATTATTAGCTCATCCGGCCCGAAGGGCCCGATGAGCTTATTATCTTTATTATTAGTATTTGTTATATCAATTTCAATTTTATTGTTATTTATTATACAAATTCAACGCAAATCAAGAAAATTGCAGCCTTCCTTTTCGGGACACTATGATAGTTTGAAGAAACTTTTGTTTTAAAAACCTGAAAGCAGTCATATAGAGTAAGCTAAAAAAAAAAAAAGAACCGCCTTGTGATTCGTTGCATTTTGATACACGCTGCCGTTTTATTCTGTCAAAAACGGTGATCGCATTCTATGATTAGTTGTTAATTTTTGACAAATCTTTTTATGTTTCAGATATTTATAAATAGATTTGAACAAAATTATTTATCAGTCATCTGACATAATTTGATGATTGAAATATGGAGTTTAGAAATGATAATATCATTATTAATATACAATTTTTGATACAGCACTGAATACAATGTTTCTAAGCGCTGTAAATAAGAAAAAAGAGGGATAAATACGACACAAAACGGAAACTGTATACGGACTAACATTATACATTATATACATTATGATTAGTAGGTAATATAGTCGCTGTTATGTACTATTATTATGATTCTTTGTAAACATGTTCATAATGAAATTAAACCTTTTGGCAAGATATTACAGGATAAACAGAAAGGAAACTTCATATCAAACACTGATCACAGCTGCGTGGGTCATGGGATGCCCTGAGTTACTTTATGTACCCTTACACATTGCCAACAGTAATGCTATGCGTTTATACATTACATTTTCATAAATTTCATGAATTGTTGCAAGTTTAGTTTACTCTTTTTCATTAGCTTGTAGTTATAGAAAATGTTAGTGGCCGATTTGAAAAATACTCCATTCCATTATTGGGCATATGATTTATAATAAGCCAAGAACTTTATCCTACAAAGCCATTCACAAGCTTAAATCAGTTTTCCGTTTTTAGTCATGTTTATCATTTTATGAACCGCATATACGTGGGGCCATTCATGTATGTCAATGTATGGTTTATGCAGCTCATTTGTTTCATTTCACACACACACACAAAATACAAACAGATCCTTTAATCACCTACCATTTGATAATGTATCTGCCAATGTAAAGATGTGGATAAAAGATGCTTTGCAATTGACTATTTTAGCATTCAAAAGGTTGGAAAAAGCGTTCTGTGCACAAATAATTCAATTCAACGGTTCGGAGGTTCGGATTTTACCACGCATACCCTTCTTGATACTAATGCAACAATACTAAACAATTTATTTGGCCAATGTTTTCGTAACTTTCCAAATACTATTATTGTATTTGTCAGGTGAGGGCGTCTGCCGAAATTCAAATTCAGTTTACCCAATTAGGTAGGTAGTTTGCAAACAAAAAATGTATTTACCGAACACGAATCTTGGTATAAGTCTATAGAGTCAATAGGCGTGTATGTGTATACACACTGTAAAAAATAAATGCTGTTTTTTTACGGGAATGTCCTGGCAGTCGTAACGCCGGGAACCCCCGTTATTTTACGAGAGTTCTTGTTATTTTATAGCCTCACGTAAAATTACAGGTTCCCGTTAATGATCATACTGTAATTTCACAGTAGCTTTCTGTATTTTTCATGTCATATAATCTTGTAAAATTCAAGTTATTTCTGTTTTGTAACAGAGACTTTCCTGTTAAAATATCATGTTCCTGTTTCTGTATTCTGTTTTTCCACATACTCTTTCTGTATTTTTCACGGCATACACTGTTAAAAAAAATAGCGTTTTTGGCGGGAAATTCCTGGGAGTATTTTGTTACAGTGTAGTCCAAGCCTCCTAGTCCTAATAACCTACCTAATAACCTACGACATACATATTTTGCCCTAAGCCTATGCCTATACCTATCGTACCTATCGTTCCTATCCATCTTCCTTTGTTCACGATTAGCTTATAAACATGGTACACCACGATGTATGTGTTTTAATGGTTACTACTTTAACACAGACGTTAAAACATTATTGCATTCATGAATTGTCACCCATAAGGGGTTAACAAGAGTCCACTGATAATTAATTATACTAATCTAAATCAAAAATTAATTTCGATAATAATTTTACAAAATAACGGGATTATGAACAGATTTTTCTGTTCATTTTGCAAAAGCACAAACTAGCTCATGAATATTCATGAACCTGTTACAAATTACTGGAAATGCTGTGATTTAACGGTATATTCGTATTTATGCCTAAAATAATGTAGGTTTTTTAACAGGTTTACCTGTTTTGTTTGTTCACAGACCTGGGTAGTAAAAGAAACTGCCTGTGTTGTTAGCGTAGGTCTACAGTATGTGTTCTGTTTTCATAAGATACATTGTCGCTTTTTGACAGGAAAATTGTCGCCAGTAAATAAAAACATAACCTTGCGAACAATTTTGTTTACAAAAAACAGGGAAAGTTGCAGGTAGTACGAAAAAACCGTTTGTTAACAGTTATGAAATTCATAACTGTTAATAAACGGTTCGTACTACCTGCAACGAGTAAAAGATAATTTCCATAAACTAACAACATTTCAGGATCAATTCTGTAAAATTGATCAAACGGTGCAAAATTGTAATTTTAAGGGCAAAAAAACCCTGTAATGTTACAGTTATTGTTTTTGTTATTAGAAAGTATTGTCTTTTTACAGGCGAATTGCGTATGTCTTGAAAATGTATAGGCCGACTTGTAATCATATATGAAATCTCTAAATTACTGAAAATTGTGTGGTTTAATGGTATATTTGTATTTAGTGTTTACACAAAACTAGGTTTTTAACAGGTTCCCTGTTTTTTCACAGACCGGGGTAGTAAAAAAAACAGCCCATGTTGTTAGCATACATTTTTTGTTTGATTATACAAGCAATTGTCGTTTTTTAACAGGAAAATGTTCGTAAAAAAATCAGAGCCATGTGAACAGTTTGTAAAAAAACAGGGACAGTCGTAGGTAGTACAGGAAACCCGTTTATTAACAGTTATGAATGTAGGTAGTTGTAAATAAATGATGATTTCCCATAAACTAACAAGATTTCTGTTATTTTGCAGGAAAAGTTCTGTAAGTTTGATAAAACGGTGAAAAGTTGTAATTTTAAGGGCAAAAAACCCTGTAATTTTACAGTTATATTTTACAGTGCAGTCATGCATGACAGTATGTGGCTTGACAGTCCTATCCGTCTGGATTTAAAGAGGCTTGCCCGAAATATTCATGATTATGTCTGCTAACTCATGAAGAGTTACTTTAGACGGGGTATCAGTAGACCAGTTTGAGAAATAATTACTATATATTCAGTAATTATAATATATATCTTATATATCTTATAATATATATTATTTTAAAGATAGACTTAGGCAATTCTCGATGCAGGCATTAAGAAAGTAATTGTTGTTTATGGTTCTGTTTTGAACTCAGATTTATTGTGAGTAGAATGATGTTATGTTTTAACATGATTTCCCTTTTTGCTTCATTTCATTAATTCTGTGTTTGTGTCATATATACTGCAAATGGTCACTGAATAAAATGGCGATGAAGATACTGACAACATGAATAAGAAAATAATATTATCCTAACATGTGTGAAAATGATGGTGATATGGAAGGATAATAATCATGACGAAGATGATGGTGATGGTGATGATGACGGTGGTGATGGTGATGGTGATGTAATGGTGATGATGATGTTGATGATGATGGTGATTATTATGATGGTGATGTTCATGCTGAAGCTGGTGATGAGGATGATGCTCAGGATGTGTAATGTGCTTCTACAGCTGCTACGGTCGTTTACATGGTCTTAATGATGACGTGGAGGATGACGATGATAGTGATGATGATGATAATGATGATGGTATTAATGGCTTTGATAATGTAATGGTGATGATGACACTGATGACGGGTATGGTAATGATGGTAATGTTGAGAATTGTGATGATGATGTGAGAATGGTGACAGTACAGTATATGTACTGTTTCATAGCAATTAATGTTACACTTATAATCGGACGCATAATAATTCTTTAACACCACAAAATCCTGTAAAGGCTATATGAAATCGTTTTAACGGAATGACATTCAACAGCTACGAAACAGATTATGAATTGAATAATCTAACAAAAGAAACTAAACAAAAACAATCCACTTATGACGAAACACAAAATAACGTTAGAAACCTAATTGAATCATGACACATCATACGGGCAAGACATTTTGATGAGAATGGATATCATGCACACACGCTGTAGAAATGCGATGACACGTTATATAAAGTGCATACACGAGGGGTGAGTGGGTTAAATACATCTCGGACCTGCTAACTATCTTGCCATTGTACATTACGTGGCATAATCAACATGTATCATCGTAGGGTAACACTTCACATAATATAGGACTTGTTATTTTTATATTACACTTGGGGTATTGCGAAATATGTTACGTACTAGGGTATTGCTCGGTCACGCTCAAAAGATACATAGCTCTATTATTATAGGCTTGTTAGATATAATACTATCGACGGGTTGTGATAGTCTCCAGCTAGCAATGTGGCCTGTTTGTCGATAAATAATGTTGTGGACGATCACTGGAGTTATGCAAGGCTCCCTCTTGAGAATAAATATTGGGCATTGTCAGAGCATTGATGTTTTCCGGCTATTTTTGTACATTATTTGGTTCACGTGGCTCACGTTATTTTAGCATTTCTGTATGAAGTTTTGTCATTGTTCGTTGGTTAATACTTATTACTGTTTTATTTCTCAGCGCTTAGAAACAGCATATTAAGCGCTATATAAATTGTGTATATTATTATTATCATTATTTCGCAATCCTTGTACCCCAATAATCAAGCACTGATTTGTTAGAACAAGGTTGTTTGCATGCTTTGAGGCGAGGGGCTGAAGGGATTCTTCCCCCCCCCCCCTCGCCCCCCCCCCCCCCCCCCCCCCACCCCCGATAGTTTTAAAAACGGTAATTCGGGCAAAAGCACCTAAAATTCGGCGAAAAACATATCAATTTTGTGTAAAACCATGCCACATTTCGGGCAGATTCGTGTCATATTTCATATTCGGGCACACGTATGGTAGATCGGGCAAAATGATGTCATTTCGGGCAAGGTCGTGCTATTTCCGGACTAAACAATCAAACACATTATACATAAGGCGCATCAAAGTGGAGAAGACTTGTTTGTTGTTATGTCAAGTGAAACACCGGGAAGGATATATAATTGGCGACCAAAAGACCTCAGTCCCCTGAGAAAAAAGGTGTAGCAGTACGCCCATGGTTGTCTGATTGCACAATCGTGAGGCGGATAGGGACTTCCCGGTCGCTACTAACATGACTAATCGAGCGGATCAGGAACTTAGAGTTTGTCTGTTGGCTTGGGTTGAACTCTACGGAAGCGTTAAAGTGCCATTTGACTTGACGACTTGTCGAGATATTTTATCTCGACAAGTCGACTTAATATCCATATTTTGTCGACATGTAAAGATATTTATCTAACCATGTCGACTTATCAACTTGTGTAAGTCGACATGGCAAAATAAATTATCTTGCCAAGTCGACTTAACAAAAAAATTATGTCGTCATGGTGACATGAATTATCTTGCCAAGTCGACATCCCCAAAAAATATGTCGTCTTGGCGACATAAATTATCTTACCAAGTCGACTTAACAAAAATACATGTCGTCATGGCGAAATATATTATCTTACCAAGTCAACTTCCCAAAAATTATATGTCCTCATGTCATACATATCATATTTTGGAGCGTCTATCCAAGTGGTGTTATCGCCCTGGAATATTATAACACGCGATGGCGCGGGTTCACCCTAGCATGTATTCTTTCCCGGTTCCTTTTTTTGTATTACCAGGCGGCCCTTTTAATCTCTTTTAGTTGGCAAGGGATGGACGTTATTATTTTATTCTTACCTGGTTCCTGTTTCGCGTCTTGTTCATGTATATATATACAGATAGTCATATTTTGTTACATTGCCTTCATTTTTGGGCAACACGAAATCAATTATTAAAGTAATGTAATGTAAAGGATATATAAATCAAATTAAAAAAAATATTATGCACAAAATGATGTGTTTTTTTGTTTCGTAATAACCGACCAAGGTTGCTTGTATATATTTGTACTGTAGATATATCTTTGAATCAAAGTGCAAAGGTAATTTAGTAATTACAAGAAAATGTTTTCAATAATGTTATTGTTGTTGCCTCTTCCGTATAATATACATCGCATATTGGAGCTTTTGTCCCCGCTGGAATACTACACACATTGGCGAGGGTGCAAACTATCTTTTCTACTTTTCTTGTTCCTTTCTTTACAAGGCCCCCAAGATAGTTTAGTTTTGGTATAGAGGGCGCTACACACAATATTTTGTGTGAGATAATGAAAAACTGAGTGTCAAATTTGAAAGAGCATAATATTTTAATGCCAGAATAAACTTTATTTGATCAAAATCGGTTCAGAAATGGCTGAAATATCCATAAACATAACCATTTGTAATAAATGTGGGGCCCCACAATTATTAGAGAATTTTGAAATAGCCGTAATTTTTTTGGTTTCAAATGCTTCCTCTTTCCAAAAATTTACAAAAGAGGTTCTTGAATAGTTGTTGATTATGTCTCTATCGAATCACTATTTCAACAAAGCATCACATGCACAATATTTTAATTAAAATGGATGAAACAACAAGTTTTGAGAGAGTGCCCTCTTGAGTTTTAACGGCTCTTTTTTTTAATGATAACAGGCTTTTTACTTAGTCATTTGTAATTTTGTATTCCTTTCGAGCATGGTGGAGTTATAACTGCTAGTTTGTAATGTAATGGTGCATGTTCTGGTTACTAAAATTAAGTTTGACAAAAACTGTACAAAGTGTAAGACGTTATGATTGTGTTTTTTTTCTCTGCTTCCTTTTTACTAGGCCTCATTAAGTTTTAGTTTTTTTATATCCAATAAAAAAATTCACTGTTATCTTTTAAATTTATTATTTTTGGCAAGAAAAATATCCATTGTGTAATGTGACCCATTACATTTCTAACACTTTTCCAAACGTGATATTTGAGATTTCAATCATAATTCAATATACCTGTAAGATTCAACTTTGATATGATATTTTCACAGAAAAAATAGCATTGTTTACCTCGAAATATCCGTATTCGGATAATATGAACGATCGAAATATCCGTATTCGGATAATATAAACGATCAAAATATCCGTATTCGGATAATATGAACGATCGAAGTCTCCGTATTCGGATAATATGAACGATCGAAATATCCGTATTCGGATAATATAAACGATCAAAATATCGGTATTCGGATAATATGAACGATCGAAGTATCCGTATTCGGATCAGATGAACGATCGAAATATCCGTATTCGGATAATATGAACGATCGAAGTATCCGTATTCGGATAATATGAACGATCGAAGTATCCGAATACGGATCATATGAACGATCAAAATATCGTATTCGGATAATATGAACGATAATATGAACTATCGAAGTATCCGTATTCGGATAATATGAACGATCAAAATATACGTATTCGGATAATATAGGATTTCTCGGTCAATTTCGTAAGTTGACCACACGAATTCATTATGTGTGCATTCAATTTCGCCGATTTTGTCACCGCAGCTGTATTTTGCAGTTCAAATTCGTTTTTTAGCATTCGAGTTCATATAACGATCCTTCGAAAACATTTTGTTTGCATTCGATTTAAAGCGTGTTTCTATTTCGTAAAATTGTCATTCAATTTAAAGCGAGAAAATTCGCGATTACGTAACACCGCCTTCCGTGAAATCCGTTGGCGAAATTGAATGCAAATAGCGTGTTTTTTAAATTGAATGCTAAAAGTTGTAAATCACTTGACCGAAGAGCTAAATCGTATGAACAAAATGCAAATTTGAACCACAATTGCAAGCCTTCAGCTCAATTTCGCGAAATTGAATGACACGCTTATCAAAACGAATGAGAAGCTTACGAAATTGGCCGAGAAAACCTATATGAACGATCGAAATATCAGTATTTGGATAATATGAACGATCAAAATATCCATATTCTGATAATAATATAAACGATCGAAATATCCGAACTTGGGTACTTTTGACTAAAATTGGAAGAAAAAAAAACGTATCGGACCGCTTTTCAATCTGGTAAAGTTGTGAAAAACTCCTATGAGGATTTGTATATAATTTTCTCAAAACATCTGTTAACCCTTAACTTGAGTTCAACATATGTTTTCAAGAAATCATTTATAAATATACACATATTATGAGTTGGGGAATGTAAACGTGTGAATATGAAGAAAATGTATGCAAGTACAACACGTATGGGGATATATTCCTCTTTATCTCTTACTCTTAGAGCCTATGAATGCAACATTTTGCTTAGGTTTCATTGTGTTTAAGAGTATAAGAAGATGGAAGCTCCGCGTAAGTTCGGTTGAATTACCAGGCGGACCTATTAATATTTTGTAGTTGGCAAGGGATGGACGTTATTATTTTATTCTTACCTGGTTCCTTTTTCGCGTCTTGTTCATGTATATAGTAATATTTTGATACATTGCCTTCATTTTTTGGCAACACGAAATCAATTATTAAAGTAATGTAATGTAAAGGATATTGGATCACGGTAGCTCCCAAGAAGTCAGCCCGATACACTCCGCATGTATTGTGTAAGTCTAACCGAAGCTAGATGGTTTTATTAATTTTTTTATGAGGGAGTGTACTGGTAACTAAACATGCTTGTTACAGCCGTCTAAATGTTGCAAAATTGGACCACAAACTCTGGGTCTTCGGACGAAAACCGTCTCTTCCAAAAACGTGTTAGCTCTTATCATCTGTACGCCTGCTAAAACGAATTGTACGGTGTCTTTAAATGAGCTGGTATGGTGTATTTAATTCGACAACAAAAATATCATTTTCCGTTCTTTTTCAACGAAACAGATATATAAATCAAATTTGAAAAAATATTATGCACAAAAATATGTGTTTTTTTGTTTCGTAATAACCGTCCAGGGTTGATTGTTTGTACTGTAGATATATCTTTGAAACAAAGTGCAAAGGTAATTTAGTAATTACAAGAAAATGTTTTCAATAATGTTATTGTTGTTGCCTCTTCCGTATAATATACATCGCATATTGGAGCTTTTGTCCCCGCTGGAATACTACACACATTGGCGAGGGTGCAAACTATCTTTTCTACTTTTCTTGTTCCTTTCTTTACAAGGCCCCCAAGATAGTTGAGTTTTGGTATAGAGGGCGCTACACACAATTTTTTGTGTGATATAATGAAAAACTGAGTGTCAAATTTGAAAGAGCATAATATTTTAATGCCAGAATAAACTTTATTTGATCAAAATCGGTTCAGAAATGGCTGAAATATCCATAAACATAACCATTTGTAATAAATGTGGGGCCCCACAATTATTAGAGAATTTTGAAATAGCCGTAATTTTTTTGGTTTCAAATGCTTCCTCTTTCCAAAAATTTACAAAAGAGGTTCTTGAATAGTTGTTGATTATGTCTCTATCGAATCACTATTTCAACAAAGCATCACATGCACAATATTTTAATTAAAATGGATGAAACCAACAAGTTTTGAGAGAGTGCCCTCTTGAGTTTTAACGGCTCTTTTTTTAATGATAACAGGCTTTTTACTTAGTCATTTGTAATTATGTATTCCTTTCGAGCATGGTGGAGTTATAACTGCTAGTTTGTAATGTAATGGTGCATGTTCTGGTTACTAAAATTAAGTTTGACAAAAACTGTACAAAGTGTAAGACGTTATGATTGTTGTTTTTTTCTCTGCTTCCTTTTTACAAGGCCTCATTAAGTTTTAGATTTTTATATCCAATAAAAAAAATCACTGTTATCTTTTAAATTTATTATTTTTGGCAAGAAAAATATCCATTGTGTAATGTGAACCATTACATTTCTAACACTTTTCCAAACGTGATATTTGAGATTTCAATCATAATTCAATATACCTGTAAGATTCAACTTTGATATGATATTTTCACAGAAAAAATAGCATTGTTTACCTCGAAATATCCGTATTCGGATAATATGAACGATCGAAATATCCGTATTCGGATAATATAAACGATCAAAATATCCGTATTCGGATAATATGAACGATCGAAGTCTCCGTATTCGGATAATATGAACGATCGAAATATCCGTATTCGGATAATATAAACGATAAAAATATCGGTATTCGGATAATATGAACGATCGAAGTATCCGTATTCGGATCAGATGAACGATCGAAATATCCGTATTCGGATCATATGAACGATCGAAGTATCCGTATTCGGATAATATGAACGATCAAAATATCCGTATTCGGATAATATGAACGATCAAAATATCGTATTCGGATAATATGAACGATAATATGAACTATCGAAGTATCCGTATTCGGATAATATGAACGATCAAAATATACGTATTCGGATAATATAGGATTTCTCGGTCAATTTCGTAAGTTGACCACACGAATTCATTATGTGTGCATTCAATTTCGCCGATTTTGTCACCGCAGCTGTATTTTGCAGTTCAAATTCGTTTTTTAGCATTCGAGTTCATATAACGATCCTTCGAAAACATTTTGTTTGCATTCGATTTAAAGCGTGTTTCTATTTCGTAAAATTGTCATTCAATTTAAAGCGAGAAAATTCGCGATTACGTAACACCGCCTTCCGTGAAATCCGTTGGCGAAATTGAATGCAAATAGCGTGTTTTTTAAATTGAATGCTAAAAGTTGTAAATCACTTGACCGAAGAGCTAAATCGTATGAACAAAATGCAAATTTGAACCACAATTGCAAGCCTTCAGCTCAATTTCGCGAAATTGAATGACACGCTTATCAAAACGAATGAGAAGCTTACGAAATTGGCCGAGAAAACCTATATGAACGATCGAAATATCAGTATTTGGATAATATGAACGATCAAAATATCCATATTCTGATAATAATATAAACGATCGAAATATCCGAACTTGGGTACTTTTGACTAAAATTGGAAGAAAAAAAAACGTATCGGACCGCTTTTCAATCTGGTAAAGTTGTGAAAAACTCCTATGAGGATTTGTATATAATTTTCTCAAAACATCTGTTAACCCTTAACTTGAGTTCAACATATGTTTTCAAGAAATCATTTATAAATATACACATATTATGAGTTGGGGAATGTAAACGTGTGAATATGAAGAAAATGTATGCAAGTACAACACGTATGGGGATATATTCCTCTTTATCTCTTACTCTTAGAGCCTATGAATGCAACATTTTGCTTAGGTTTCATTGTGTTTAAGAGTATAAGAAGATGGAAGCTCCGCGTAAGTTCGGTTGAATTACCAGGCGGACCTATTAATATTTTGTAGTTGGCAAGGGATGGACGTTATTATTTTATTCTTACCTGGTTCCTTTTTCGCGTCTTGTTCATGTTTATAGTAATATTTTGATACATTGCCTTCATTTTTTGGCAACACGAAATCAATTATTAAAGTAATGTAATGTAAAGGATATTGGATCACGGTAGCTCCCAAGAAGTCAGCCCGATACACTCCGCATGTATTGTGTAAGTCTAACCGAAGCTAGATGGTTTTATTAATTTTTTTATGAGGGAGTGTACTGGTAACTAAACATGCTTGTTACAGCCGTCTAAATGTTGCAAAATTGGACCACAAACTCTGGGTCTTCGGACGAAAACCGTCTCTTCCAAAAACGTGTTAGCTCTTATCATCTGTACGCCTGCTAAAACGAATTGTACGGTGTCTTTAAATGAGCTGGTATGGTGTATTTAATTCGACAACAAAAATATCATTTTCCGTTCTTTTTCAACGAAACAGATATATAAATCAAATTTGAAAAAATATTATGCACAAAAATATGTGTTTTTTTGTTTCGTAATAACCGTCCAGGGTTGATTGTTTGTACTGTAGATATATCTTTGAAACAAAGTGCAAAGGTAATTTAGTAATTACAAGAAAATGTTTTCAATAATGTTATTGTTGTTGCCTCTTCCGTATAATATACATCGCATATTGGAGCTTTTGTCCCCGCTGGAATACTACACACATTGGCGAGGGTGCAAACTATCTTTTCTACTTTTCTTGTTCCTTTCTTTACAAGGCCCCCAAGATAGTTGAGTTTTGGTATAGAGGGCGCTACACACAATTTTTTGTGTGATATAATGAAAAACTGAGTGTCAAATTTGAAAGAGCATAATATTTTAATGCCAGAATAAACTTTATTTGATCAAAATCGGTTCAGAAATGGCTGAAATATCCATAAACATAACCATTTGTAATAAATGTGGGGCCCCACAATTATTAGAGAATTTTGAAATAGCCGTAATTTTTTTGGTTTCAAATGCTTCCTCTTTCCAAAAATTTACAAAAGAGGTTCTTGAATAGTTGTTGATTATGTCTCTATCGAATCACTATTTCAACAAAGCATCACATGCACAATATTTTAATTAAAATGGATGAAACCAACAAGTTTTGAGAGAGTGCCCTCTTGAGTTTTAACGGCTCTTTTTTTAATGATAACAGGCTTTTTACTTAGTCATTTGTAATTATGTATTCCTTTCGAGCATGGTGGAGTTATAACTGCTAGTTTGTAATGTAATGGTGCATGTTCTGGTTACTAAAATTAAGTTTGACAAAAACTGTACAAAGTGTAAGACGTTATGATTGTTGTTTTTTTCTCTGCTTCCTTTTTACAAGGCCTCATTAAGTTTTAGATTTTTATATCCAATAAAAAAAATCACTGTTATCTTTTAAATTTATTATTTTTGGCAAGAAAAATATCCATTGTGTAATGTGAACCATTACATTTCTAACACTTTTCCAAACGTGATATTTGAGATTTCAATCATAATTCAATATACCTGTAAGATTCAACTTTGATATGATATTTTCACAGAAAAAATAGCATTGTTTACCTCGAAATATCCGTATTCGGATAATATGAACGATCGAAATATCCGTATTCGGATAATATAAACGATCAAAATATCCGTATTCGGATAATATGAACGATCGAAGTCTCCGTATTCGGATAATATGAACGATCGAAATATCCGTATTCGGATAATATAAACGATCAAAATATCGGTATTCGGATAATATGAACGATCGAAGTATCCGTATTCGGATAATATGAACGATCGAAGTATCCGTATTCGGATCATATGAACGATCGAAGTATCCGTATTCGGATAATATGAACGATCAAAATATCCGTATTCGGATAATATAAACGATCAAAATATCGGTATTCGGATAATATGAACGATCGAAGTCTCCGTATTCGGATCATATGAACGATCGAAATATCCGTATTCGGATAATATAAACGATCAAAATATCCGTATTCGGATAATATAAACGATCAAAATATCGGTATTCGGATAATATGAACGACCGAAGTCTCCGTATTCGGATCATATGAACGATCGAAATATCCGTATTCGGATAATATGAACGATCGAAATATCCGTATTCGGATAATATAAACGATAAAAATATCCGTATTCGGATAATATGAACGATCTTAATATCCGTATTCGGATAATATAAACGATCAAAATATCCGTATTCGGATAATATAAACGATCAAAATATCCGTATTCAGATCATATGAACGATCGAAATATCCGTATTCGGATCAGATGAACGATCGAAATATCCGTATTCGGATAATATGAACGATCGAAGTATCCGTATTCGGATAATATGAACGATCGAAGTATCCGTATTCGGATCATATGAACGATCGAAGTATCCGTATTCGGATAATATGAACGATCAAAATAACCGTATTCGGATAATATGAACGATCAAAATATCCGTATTTGGATAATATAAACGATCAAAATATCCGTATTCGGATAATATAAACGATCAAAATATCGGTATTCGGATAATATGAACGATCGAAGTCTCCGTATTCGGATCATATGAACGATCGGAATATCCGTATTCAGATAATATAAACGATCAAAATATCCGTATTCGGATAATATAAACGATCAAAATATCGGTATTCGGATAATATGAACGATCGAAGTCTCCGTATTCGGATCATATGAACGATCGAAATATCCGTATTCGGATAATATAAACGATCAAAATATCCGTATTCGGATAATATAAACGATCAAAATATCGGTATTCGGATAATATGAACGACCGAAGTCTCCGTATTCGGATCATATGAACGATCGAAATATCCGTATTCGGATAATATGAACGATCGAAATATCCGTATTCGGATAATATAAACGATAAAAATATCCGTATTCGGATAATATGAACGATCGAAATATCCGTATTCGGATAATATAAACGATCAAAATATCCGTATTCGGATAATATAAACGATCAAAATATCCGTATTCAGATCATATGAACGATCGAAATATCCGTATTCGGATCAGATGAACGATCGAAATATCCGTATTCGGATAATATGAACGATCGAAGTATCCGTATTCGGATAATATGAACGATCGAAGTATCCGTATTCGGATCATATGAACGATCGAAGTATCCGTATTCGGATAATATGAACGATCAAAATAACCGTATTCGGATAATATGAACGATCAAAATATCCGTATTTGGATAATATAAACGATCAAAATATCCGTATTCGGATAATATAAACGATCAAAATATCGGTATTCGGATAATATGAACGATCGAAGTCTCCGTATTCGGATCATATGAACGATCGGAATATCCGTATTCAGATAATATAAACGATCAAAATATCCGTATTCGGATAATATAAACGATCAAAATATCGGTATTCGGATAATATGAACGATCGAAGTATCCGTATACGGATCATATGAACGATCGAAGTATCCGTATTCGGATAATATGAACGATCGAAATATCCGTATTCGGATCATATGAACTATCGAAGTATCCGTATTCGGATAATATGAACGATCATAATATCCGTATTCGGATAATATAGGATTTCTCGGTCAATTTCGTAAGTTGACCACACGAATTCATTATGTGTGCATTCAATTTCGCCGATTTTGTCACCGCAGCTGTATTTTGCAGTTCTTTAGCATTCGAGTTCATATAACGATCCTTCGAAAACATTTTGTTTGCATTCGATTTAAAGCGTGTTTCTATTTCGTAAAATTGTCATTGTCATTCGCGATTACGTAACACCACCTTCCGTGAAATCCGTTGGCGAAATTGAATGCAAAAGGCGTGTTTTTTAAATTGAATGCTAAAAGTTGTAAATCACTTGACCGAAGAGCTAAATCGTATGAACAAAATGCAATTTTGAACCACAATTGCAAGCCTTCAGCTCAATTTCGCGAAATTGAATGACACGCTTATCAAAACGAATGAGAAGCTTATGAAATTGGCCGAGAAAACCTATATGAACGATCGAAATATCAGTATTCGGATAATATGAACGATCAAATATCCATATTCTGATAATAATATAAACGATCGAAATATCCGAACTTGGGTACTTTTGACTAAAATTGGAAGAAAAAAAAACGTATCGGACCGCTTTTCAATCTGGTAAAGTTGTGAAAAACTCCTATGAGGATTTGTATATAATTTTCTCAAAACATCTGTTAACCCTTAACTTGAGTTCAACATATGTTTTCAAGAAATCATTTATAAATATACACATATTATGAGTTGGGGGAATGTAAAAGTGTGAATATGAAGAAAATGTATGCGAGTACAACACGTATGAGGATATATTCCTCTTTATCTCTTACTCTTAGAGCCTATGAAAGCAACATTTTGCTTAGGTTTCATTGTGTTTAAGAGTATAAGAAAATGGAAGCTCCGCGTAAGTTCGGTTGAATTTGTAAAGATAAAAATAAACACCTTACAAAAATACAATGCATACAAATTAATTTGAAGCATTTTCTCTGTTATAAATGTAACGAGTTGTTCTAATCCAGATCTTTCTATGACACGCAAAGCAAAGTTGGATTTGTAGAAGGAAATGTTTTTAAAAATTGTATTGTTTTAGAACAAGGAAATGTTTTTACAAATTTTCTTTTTGTTTTGTTTTCTCTGTTTGAATGTCGTACATAGTTTGGAGTGTCTGTCCAAGGGGTTTTACCAACCTGAGATATATGACACGCGATGGCGAGGAATCATCCGTTCATTTGTCCTTTCCTGGTTCCTGTTTTTGGTTAACCAGGCCGTTTTTCTTATTTAGCAAAGGATAAACGTCATATGTTATTCTTCCCTGGTTCCTTTTCGAGGACTCGTTTAAGTATTATTTATGTATATATACAAAATAATTAAATTTTGTAATTTATATTATGTCTCTATCGAATCACTATTTGCACAATATTTGAATTAAAATGGATGAAACCAACAAGTTTTGAGAGAGTGTCCTCTTGAGTTTTAACGGCTCTTTTTGAACGATAACAGGCTTTATACTTAGTCATTTGTAATTTTGTATTCCTTTCGAGCATGGTGGAGTTATAACTGCTAGTTTGTAATGTAATGGTGCATGCTCTGGTTACTAAAATTAAGTTTGACAAAAACTGTACAAAGTGTAAGACGTTATGATTTTTTTTCCCTGCTTCCTTTTTACAAGGCCTCATTAAGTTTCATTTGTTTTAATATCCAATAAAAAAATTCACATTGCACATTACTGTTATCTTTTAAATTTATTATAGGTTTTCCCGTCCGAATTCGTCAAAATATCGGGCATATTCATTATATGTCATTCAAGTTCGCGTGATTTGTGTAAGCCTGCTGTTTACACTGTTCAATTTTAAACTCCAGAACATTCATCTTCGTCAAATTGCATTCAGTTTGCAACGACAACGTATTCAAATTGGTCAGAATGTCAAACAATTTGGCAATACACATCCGTCATTCAAATTCGTGCCAGTTTGCTTGACCATAGATTTCGGACCGATTTGGGTTTTCTATTTCGTTTTCAGGCGTGCTTCTTCGCACATCTAGCATTCAAATAAGAACGATCAGAACAATCATACAGTATGACGCATTATAAAAGGCGGGGGGTGGCAATCTACTTCCCTATTTCCCGTTATTCCATCACTCCCCAACCACCACCCCCCAAGGCAGGTTTTCTTTTAGGTCATAATTTTCGTTATTCTTTTTTTTAAAGACTTATTTTAATATTTCTTTTCAAATACACACTGATAATTAATGTTCACACTTTCACACTTAACTGGTAATTGTAATGTAATGTTAAGTCATACACTTGTTTCATGTTTTCATTTTATTTCCATTTTTCACACAGTGCTTATGTCATTTCTTAATCGTTATTTGTCTTTATTCTGTTTTAAAAGACTTATTTTAATCTTTCTATTCAGATACACACTGCTAATAAAGTAAAATGGAAGTGTATAGGCATATTCCTGTAGCGCTACACTCTCATTTGTACGAAACGAGCGAGTAGCTATATTGGAAAACAATACACCTAAAGAAATTAATGAAAAGGATTGGACACATTTCAAAGAAGTTAGCCCATAGACGAAATAGAATGTATAAACGCCTACATTTTACATTTGAGGACGAAATCGAATGCTCTTCACCCGATTTTCTAAGTTGAATGGTGTTATTTCAATTCAGTTTGACAAAAGTTGGCAATCGCACAGTCCAAAAATCAAAGTGAATGGAATTATTTGCTAATTGAAACACGATCCTGATCTTCATTCAATTTCGTTCTAAATTGCGTGCTGTTAATGACCATTTGAGTGCTATTTTGACGAAATTGGCCGGGAAAACCTATATTTTTGGCAAGAAAAATATCCATTGTGTAATGTGACCCATTACATTTCTAACACTTTTCCAAACGTGATATTTGAGATTTCAATCATAATTCAAGATACCTGTGAGATTCAACTTTGATATGATATTTTCACAGAAAAAATAGCATTGTTTACCTCGTGCAAACGTATGTTAGATTGTATCGAAATATCCGTATTCGGATAATATGAACGATCGAAATATCCGTATTCGGATAATATAAACGATCAAAATATCGGTATTCGGATAATATGAACGATCGAAGCATCCGTATTCGGATCAGATGAACGATCGAAATATCCGTATTCGGATAATATGAACGATCGAAGTATCCGTATTCGGATAATATGAACGTTCGAAGTATCCGTATTCGGATCATATGCACGATCGAAGTATCCGTATTCGGATAATATGAACGATCAAAATATCCGTATTCAGATAATATGAACGATCAAAATATCCGTATTCGGATAATATGAACAATCAATATATCCATATTCTGATAATATGAACGATACAAATATCCGTATTCGGATAATATAAACGATCAAAATATCCGTATTCGGATAATATGAACGATCGAAATATCCGTATTCGGATCATATGAACGATCGAAGTATCCGTATTCGGATAATATGAACGATCAAAATATCCGTATTCGGATAATATGAACGATCAAAATATCCGTATTTGGATAATATGAACGATCGAAATATCCGTATTCGGATAATATGAACGATCGAAATATCCGTATTCGGATAATATGAACGATCAAAATATCCATATTCTGATAATAATATAAACGATCGAAATATCCGAACTTGGGTACTTTTGACTAAAATTGGAAGAAACAAAACGTATCGGACCGCTTTTCAATCTGGTAAAGTTGTGAAAAACTCCTATAAGGATTTGTAATTTTCTCAAAACATCTCTCAACCCTTAACTTGAGTTCAACATGTTATGTTTTCAAGAAATCATTTATAAATATACACATAAAATTATGAGTTGGGGGAATGTAAACATGTGAATATGAAGAAAATGTATGTGAGTACAACACGTATGGGGATATATTCATCTTTATCTCTTACTCTTAGAGCCTATGAATGCAACATTTTGCTTAGGTTTCATTGTGTTTAAGAGTATAAGAAGATGGAAGCTCCGCGTAAGTTCGGTTGAATTTGAAAAGATAATAATAAATACCTTACAAAAATACAATGAATACAAATTAATTTGAAGCATTTTCTCTGTTATAAATGTAACGAGTTGTTCTAATCCAGATCCTTCTATGACACGCATCGCAAAGTTGGATTTGTATAAGGAAATGTTTTTAAAAATTGTATTGTTTTAGAACAAGGAAATGTTTTTACAAATTTTATTTTTGTTTTGTTTTCTCTGTTTGAATGTCGTATTTGGAGTGTCTGTCCAAGGGGTCTTACCAACATGAGATATGACACGCGATGGCAAGGAATCATCCGTTCATTTACTCTTTCCTGGTTCCTGTTTTTGGTTAACCAGGCCGTTTTTCTTAGTTAGCAAGGGATAAACGTCATATGTTATTCTTTCAGTATTAAATTATTTTATGTATATACAAAAATTAAATTTTGTAATTTATATCATTACTTCTTTGTTTTTTTTACTAACAGTTGCCAGCACGTGACTAGAACGTGTACTGCACACATTAGTTCGCGTGTGCATTTTGCTAAAACACATGATCTATGGGACGAGCGCGTAACGCACCTTTAGTGTTAGTTTTTACTAATAAACAATCCCCGTCACTTGATTGTGCGTGCTGTCCAAAAACTATCGTATGTCAAATTCAATTGTAAAACGATTGTATGAGGGATATAAAAGAGCACCATTCCACTCTAGAGACACCCATCTGTCAGTAGCCGTTTGCCTCTCACCACTGCATCGCTCTCCAAGCTCGATCGATATAGACCCAGGCTGCTCTCTGGAACACTGCTGAACCTGCTTGACTCACTGTGCTGATATGAGAATGGGCTTGGTGATGAAGACTCTCCTTGTTGGTCTCACCCTGGTCGCACTGACCAGTGCTTGCATCTGTAAGTAGACTAAATCTTTCAAACTAAACTTATACTCTCCTTTTTCGCAATAAGACCGAATCCAAACCTTATTCGTAGTACATCATGATACCAATTATGAAAGTTTTCAAATAATAATAACAATACAAATAACTATGATAATAATGATAGTAATAATAATAATATTAATGATAATAATACTAATAAAGATAGTATTAATAACAATAATGATGATAATATTAATAATAATAATAATAATAATAATAATAATAATAATAATAATATATTAATAATAATAATAATAATAATAATAATAATAATAATAATAATAATAATAATAATAATAATAATAATAATAATAATAATAATAATATATTTTGTTTTTGTTCCCTCCACAGGGCATTTGGTATAAACAAAACAAGACTAAACATAGCATGACGTTACAAACATGTCATATTGATAAATAGAAATAACAATAAATGAACCGTCGTACAATAGCTATATATAAATTTAACTAATTAAACAATATCAGAAAAAATACTTTTCAAGGATAACCATTTTAAAATCAAAATATGTACTATGACCTTTCAAACAAAATATAAATTTTTCATTTTCATAATATAAAATTAACGCTGATTTAAACTGAGAAAATACAGGTATTTTATTCACTAGTTTATTTCGAAATATGATTTGCTTACTAACGAACAATAAACAGTTCATTGCTCTATAATTTAAACCTCGTAATCCAAACAATATATTTTCATTTGAAAAATGTATATTACATCCAGCACTAAGGTTAATCAATCTTTCTAATTTAGTCTAAATATTTTTAACAAATTGACAGGTACAAAATAAATGGGTAATTGTTTCAGTATGTGCATTACAACAGGAACATAATTCATTTTCAACCATATTCAATTTAAACAATATGTCGTTTGTAAACAAAATTCTATGTAATAGTGTTAATTGAAACCAACGTAAATTTACATCCAGAGTACAATTAAATACAAGAGAACAATATTTCTGCCATATGGACTCATCAATATGAAGAAAAAAAATTCCATTTTTTTTAACTTTTACACTCTTCCCTTTTTTGTTGTTATAATAAAGAATATATATGCGACGGCCTTTTCGAAATTGACAGATAAGGGAAATTAAATATAATCTTAAAGGCTTCTCCATTATCACAAAAATACCACAACGGTTATTAAAACCAGATTTAATAGCTTCACATAGGCCAAAGTATTGCAACAAATTTACTGTAATTTGGTATTTCAATTTAAAGTCATTGAGTGACAAAAATGTACCATCTTCATCTAACAAATCATTAATACATATTATACCCTTTTCGTACCAAGACCTATAAAAGGCACACACGTTATTCACCTGAATATGACTATTAAACCATAGAGGCTGACAAGGTATATCGCGATAACTTTTAGACTGTAGAATACTGTAAGCCAAAAACATATTTTTCCAAAACGGGTTAGTTGCAACTATTGACATTCTTAAAAAGTGGACGTCACCGAAAGAAGAGTTCAATTTACAATTTGCAGGCATAAATGAATACATTAAAATATCAATAAAAGAATCTATATTACCAAAAAGGTCTCTTCTCATCCATGCTATTTTCAGTGAATGAACATGTGAGTATATATCTATCATTTTGGCTCCTCCCAAATGATAGGGTTGTATCATTTGTTTCCTACTTATTCTGTCAGGTTTATGATTCCAAATAAATGTTTAAAAATGACTTTTGTAATATTTTCATAATTTCATCAGAAGGGTTCGGTAATGATAAAAATAAATAATTTAACTTTGATACTAATAACGATTTTACAACTATTATTCTACAAAACACTGTTAACGATCTTTTTAACCAGAGTCATTTGAGAGTTGATATGTGTAATTATTTCATAAAAAATATGATGAACCATATCGTGCAAGTCACCCGAAAAATCGATACCTAAATATCTAAAGTAACCATCAAAAACCCAATCAAAATTTTATTCTATACACAAAGAATCTTTCCTTTCTTTATATCTCCATATCCATATAACTTTAGTTTTGTGCTTATTTATACTCAATCCTGATTCAGCTTCAAAAGTATTTAAAGTTCATATCGTTTTCTGCAAATCATCTTCTGTACCATCTAAGGTAATTAGAGTATCATCAGCATACTGAATTATTTTGTGCTGAACATTAGCTATTTTTATCCCATGAGTACCATCACATGTTCTTACCATTATACTTAGTATTTCTGCACATACAAGAAAAATGTATGGAGACAGAGGGTCACCTTGACGACATCCTCTTTCTATATTAAATCTGCTTGTCATATGACCATTGACCAAAGCGCATGAGGAGGCATTCTCATAAAAAAGTTTAATCCATGATTTTATGGAATCACCAAAATTAAAAAAAGTCCAGGGCCTGGAATATAAAATCGTGTGATATTGAGTCGAAAGCTTTTTCTAAATCTATTAATAACAAAAGTCCAGGAATATCATTTAAATCCGTGTAATAACAATAATAGTAATATAAATAATAACTAGATTTTGAATTCGTCACACTTTGACGAATTAAAGGGATCTAGTAACTTTGTTGAAATGTGCAAAAAGTGGTGAATGGTTCATGCAATGTATATTGTTGTTATCTCATATGTCCACAGGGTATTGTGTGAAAATTTCAAGTCAAATGGACGTTGTATGGCCAAGTAATGAGCGAAAATGCAAAGTGATATTCAGTAACTCACTGCACTCACTTTGTACACGGAAGAAAAACTCGCCCGGAGTTTTTCTTATCTGAATACTTCAATCATACATATCTTTGTAACGAAAGGGAAATTTGAAAAACCGAAACATGTCCGATGATTTTATTGTTAATACGAATACAACAAGGTATAAGGGAACCGCTAGAATTAAAATTTTATTTTGAGGATTTGGACAATGTTACTAAGTCCCTTTAAGGTGATACGTACTGAAATGACGATATGATAATATTGACTTTTCAACGGGAAATGTTATGATTTCAGAACATTTAATGATATTAATGAGTTAAACAAAATCGGGTAACAATATGTAGCGCCTGTGTGTAGTTGTAGCTACGTGGTGGTTCAGGCGGGGCGCAAACACAAAGAAATAGGGGGTGGAGGGGTGGGGTGACGATGCGAGAACCGGAATTTAGACCACTAGCGAGACGAGACACCTGAAAGGAGCAGGGGAAGAACACGTCAGGGTTGGGTCACACAATTCCGCAAAGTCTTTATTAACATCTCAAAACAAACAAATCATCAATACAATCATTTTCAAATCAATTATTTAACATAACGAAACAATACTATCAATCAAGAGTTAAATATCATAACTACACGCATAGTAACTAATTTAAACCCAATTTAACCTCATGCCTCATAATCATTATCCATTCTTTATCCTCTCGTAAATAATTCCAACAATTAATCCACCGTGCCTGAAAGGAGCAGGGGAAGAACACGTCAGGGTTGGGTCACACAATTCCGCAAACTGAGAATTTGTGCTGACTCACGCAAGATACCCTCTGTTCTTCCCCCCTCGTGGTCAGATAAGACTATCCCATACCAGGTGGTCGAAAGTGGCCAAACAACAACATGCTCTAGGTTTACGACCGCTCGCCCGACATCGCTTATCTTTCCGGCTGGAGTAATGATTAAAGGCAGCTACAGTATATTGTTCAAAGTTAAAGGCTAGCAACAATGATTATAATTGCATGGTCATTTTACCCATGCTACAAATATTAATTGCTAACATTCAATTGTAATCCAAAGGGGAGGGGAGAAGGTCTTAAATCTGTAAATTTACCAACATAACTGAAAATGGCTGTGTACTTGACGTCTTATTTCGACCATATCGCACCTTTAAAGGGTACCACCACCCAAAAATAATAATCTTTTTATAGAAAGGTAACATCTTTAGTATTCCATTCCTTCAATAAGTTCACAAAAATATGTTTTCAGAAAAAAATATATAATTGGAAAACGCATCACCATTCTCAGCCATGCGGTCTGAATGCGCAGACTATTATGCGAGCACAGCCAGCGGCGCTCTATGCAGATCGAACGAATCATCCGGGATTCTATTGACGTACGCGTAAATTGCATTGGCGCACTCGCAAATGCCTGGCCCGTGTGGAACCACGAGATAGCCGTGGTTCCGTAAGTGGTGGAAAATTAATTGCTTTGTTTATGAATTACACAACCCTTTGCAAAATGTTGGTTATCTATTTGATATCACAAAACGGTACCAAAAGATATAATAATATGTTGTCCTTTGCCTGGTGGTCCCCTTTAATTTGGTCGATTTTGGCCCGGGTTTTAGTATGACAAAGCTGAGTTTTGGCTACACAAGAATTGTTTCGATTTTATTTTACGATTTGAGTACGGGAACAGGTCGTAATTGAAGGTTGAACTTTGTTTTTTACTTTATCGTGCACTATGGAGACTTTACAAAATCTGATTGGCCAATGTTAGGTATGTAAATATATGTGCAACTCATACTCTTTCAGAATATGAAAACATATTTGGATATATTTATGTATCAAAGAAGTTATGACCGATAAGAGAATAGCATGTTTTACCAGATTTAGACAATTTTTACACTCATGCGCGATTTTAATTTTAACCGTCAATATGATGACTTTATATCATTTACTTGGCATTAATGAGGTATGAATTCGTATCTACAACTCATAATCTATCCGAATATTAAAAGAAAATTGGGTGTTTGTGGACTTTAAAAAAAGTTATGGCCGAATAAAAAAAGGATATTTTTACCATATTATTTTTGCCAATTTGCGTGCGCGCGTAATTATGACTTTGACGCGCGCGTACTCCGTTATTATGAGTCAACAATGACTCGAATTGATAGGGTGTGCTGGAAGGGTATCAGGATTCCGAAACGTGTAAAAAAAACTATAATTTTCATATTCGTTTGCGTTACGCGCGCGCAGACGCGCACGCGCGGAAATTTTTGAAACGCTTAAAATTGTCTGAAACATAATTATTTGGATTAGGGTTTTGAACATTTTTTGACATTTTTTTCATTTGACGGACGCGTACGCGCGCGTCTTCAAGTGTACGCGCATGCGCATGAGTTTAAAAGATGCCGATTGACCCGATTAATATTGATGCCAAATTTGAATTGAAATTGAATTTTCATGACTGAGATATGATGATTATTTGAAAAAATGGCGTCCTGATGACGTCACATTGATGTGACGTCACTGAAAAAAATGTGCAGATCTAAGTTAGATCATGATCTATCATCATGCGAAGATTCATGACAATTAATTCATCTGATCTTGAGATATGCGACGAACAAAATTGATGGGGAGAATAAATTTAAAAAAATAAATAAAGAATAAAGAATAAATACAAATCTTGACGAAATCAATATAATAGGTGATACGTATGATATACGTATCACCTAATACAAATCTTGACGAAATCAATAGGTGATACGTATGTGATATACGTATCACCTAATAATAATAATAATAATAATGATAAACGAATGCAAAACAACGGTAACAATAATGCAAATTATAAATGAAGTATAAATGGTTCATGATCATCATGAACCAACATGAAATTAAACGAAAATTGACATTTAGATAATATCGCTCTCTAATGATAATGTTTGGATCTCTTGATTTACTACCAAGCACGATATAGACGTAACAGAGGTGGTGGTGAAGGCGGATCTAGTGACGTTTGTGGCTCGACGGTAGCGAACCTCGCCTGTGACATCCAGGACACCTGGCTAATCAACCTGCTCACCGTCAACCCATCTGGTGTGAGCGATGGAGCCGACCCCCACTCCAACATCGTGGACACCTGTAACGGGCAGAAAGCACGGCGTTCCAGGTATGCGCTATATCTATCTAATGTTATAATTATTATTATTATTATTATTATTATCATTACTATCATTAATTATTATTAGTATTAGTATTATTTTTATTATTAGTTTTACTATCATTATTATTATTATTATTATTATTATTATTAATACTATCATTATCATCATTATTATTATTATTATTATTATTATTATTATTATTATTATTATTATTATTATTATTATTATTATTATTATTATTATTATAATTATTCTCAGTATTATTATTATCATTATTGTTATTCTCATAATTACTATAGTTATTGTGTTCATACGTATTTTCATTTACTTCCGATGTATGTAGTACAATGTATTTCTAATTTTAAAAAATGATTACAACAATAAGGCGCTTATTAGAGTTGGAAAGGGAACGTACTCATTGAATAACGATATTTTGAAAGATTAGTATCCATCTGTTTCATTTTAGCGGTTAGCAAATAACTGTATCATGTGTATAAACTATTTTAAATGCATGGCCTTTATATTACTGATGAACTTCTTCTCAATGTGTCACGTTTTTACGAAGCTATGGCAACGCCCCAGGAGGTTCCGTGTGCCTGACTGAAGGTATCCTGCGATATCTCAAAGCCCTGGCCGTTCAGGGACACTATGTCCAGGTGAGTGTGCAATAAGATGTTCACGAAATCAGCGTTCTTGTTTTTATTTCGAATTATTTAATTTATTTTTCTTTTTAATTTAGATTTCTTATATTTTTACTATGATATAATGTATATTGATATTAAATGTTGCTTGTAAGTATCGGTTTCCGTGGTAGTGTAATCAGTCCTTTTCAGGACTCACCAATCCTCCCCTCTCACATGGTGCAACCGCAAACCACGCGTATTATATTGATATTGTTATTATTAAAATCATTATGATTCTTTTTAATGTTATTATGTTCAATACTGTATTACCATCATCAGCATTACAATTTGTAGTACTGTATTCGTATTACTGTTATTATCATAGTAATACTACTGTTATTATTACTTTTAATATTGGATTGAGATTGAGGGAGGGGGGCGGCCCGACAACAAATTTTACATAATCAATTATGTTATGTTATATGACAAAAGTAATACATCTGTACACTTTTACCCTCTCTGAGCTCGATTAGAAAAGGTGGCTTTTCAAAGTGATTTGCTGACAAGTCATTGTGACGTCATAATATAATCTATCTCTCACATTGCGACATCATAAATACAATCTGTCTAGTAGCATGGAACATTACACCTGAAATCGATAGCATCACTTTCATTGTTTGTCATAGGTCTAAACGAAAATTCTCCTCTATCGATATATCGCGGCTCTTCCGTGTTACATAATTAAATATGTTAACATCACATGACTGATGTTAGCCAATCAACGACTGGTATTTCATCAAGTCAGAAGATATAACCGATTCCTCCACGCTCACTGTGAGACTTGCCTGGTGAATGCACTTATTCATCGATTTCAGGCCATTTTCTAGCAGTAAGAAAGTGTACGGACATAGCCTGTGCGTGGTTTAAGATTGGGATGTTGATGCTCGGGAGGAAGATTTGATCCAGCTATATTTGACGTTCGTTGTTTTGTATATTCCTCATTACGACATGCCCTTTGTCGATACCCTATTCATATCGATTTTGTTATTGATGAAGGTGAACGCTATTGCTGGCGCTAGTCATAGTCGAAACTCGTACCACTACCAGGGCCGCTCTGTGGATCTACAGAAGAGTTCTGGGGATCCTTACCAAGCATGGATGAACCTGTGTGCCTCCTCCGGTGGCATCGAAAATCTTGGTCCAGGATACGTGGGGCACAGAACCCATACACACTGCACCATTTAGACCTACGTATCGCATTGTAGTCGGCAATACAGACGCAAGGGTCGAAGCATCACTGTAAATTAATGTATACGAAATAGAAATCAGCTTATTGAACATGTTGTATCAAGGAAGTAGCAAATTATATGTAAGATAAGCATATGCTAGATGGTAATTGGTTAATTGATTAACTGCCATCGTTTCACAGTCTTTTTTGTTTGGTTCCATTAACTGTACTTGTATATGATTAACAACGTTGTTGCTTCTTGAGTACGATGATTTTTTTTTTTTAGAAATTAGTAGATGTAGTAGAAGAAAGTAGCATAAATTGTGAAGCTATCAATTGTGAATGAATGTGGCAATGAGCACAACTTTAGCTATGACTGTAGATTCTTTCGGAACCACAAAGTTTAGCTTTTTGAAACTAGGCTGGTATTTTAGAGCAGATTTTTACGACCGGGGGATTCCGTTTTTTGTTTTTGCATGAATAATGCATGAATTTATTTTGAAACCTTCTGATAATGATGACCAAACTCCTAATTGACCTTTTTTGTTTTTTATCACAAACAATTTTGAAAAATTAGGTCCGTTTAGTTTCATAAGGCACAGAAGTAGAAAGTTGTGTGAGGTCGCCTTCCGAATTTTACATTAGATTTCACAATTAATTAATATTATAGATTGCAAAACACAAACTGCGGTACAAAATACAAAGCTGTGACCAAGTAAATAAGATGTGTTTGTATATTAGACTTTGTGGTTTACCTGTCCTTTCCATCTGGATCTAAAATTGCTTTTCACAAATATTCGTGATTATGCAGGCTCGTAGCCAGAAATGTTCAAGGAGGGGGAGGGGGAGGGGAGGTGAGACCGAGACCACCTGGTTGAGTTGTGGGGGGGGGGGGGGGGGGGGCTGTCCGTCGTCAATAATGTTTGAGGCCAAGACCGAGACCTCTGGTTTAGCATGGCTTGAGGGACAATAACTCTTTTTTATTAAATGATAAAGGATAATAGCAATTTGTTTTATTCTAAGATAAACAGCATTTTTAAATGCAGATATATTAACCATAAAGAAAGTTGTAGCTCCATTTATGGCTTGATTGTACTCGGATTCCTGGTGGTATCACTTTTCATTTGCCGTGTATACGCATGATCGTTCACAATTTCGCAAAAAAGGAATCGACTTTCTCACAGTGTTGGTAAACATTTTTTTTTAAATGGATATGGAAATAAGGGTCTATATTACATGAATGCGTTCGTAGAAAATTGACAAAACGGTAAAGAAATGTCATTAAAATGTTTGCAAAATGTGAAATAATTGGTACCTTTTACAGAAGGGCCACAAATGATGTACTCGGAGTCTTTCAAATTGACACGTTAGTATATGTGTACTCGAAATGAAAATTGTTTTGCCAATTTGTACCCGTTCGTATGTGAAAAGAGGGTATAATATGATGAAACATCGCAAATAGGGAATCATTTTTACCTCCAGAACGATCATGTGTCCTACTTTTGCATACGAAGTGATATCGCCGGGTAAGGATTTAATGTGATTAAATGAGCAAGTGTATCAATACATGACGTTCTACTTTGTTTTAACTCATTAATGTCAGTGTTTGTGTCATATTTACGTCAATGGTCATAGAATACAGCAACGATCACATGTGTGAAGACGATTGTGATAATGATGGTGATGATGACGATGATGGTGATGGTGATGATGGTAAAAATGATGATGATGATGATACTGATGGTAATGGTTATGATGGAGATGATGACGATGACGATGACGATGACGATGACGATGACGATGATAATCATGAAGATGGTGGTGATGATTATAACAATGGTGATGATGATGATTATGACGATGATGATGATATTAATCATGATGATGATGATGATGATGACGATGACGATGATGATTATGACGATGATGACCATGATGATGGTGATGATGATGACGATGACGATGATGATGACGAAGATGGTACTTGATACTTGTAATATACGGAAATATATTAACTGAGGGTAACGTGGAGGAAATGAACTAGTAAACTAAGAGTCAAACACAGCAGCAAACATCAGAGAACATGGGTAGAACAAACTAAAGAGAACAGAATACACGTGTGGAACGAATCAAGTCTGGATATGCACTGATTTAATAAGGCCAACATTGGCAAATATATACACATGACAACAAAGGATATAAGATGCAATGAACTAAAAGACAACGTACCTATAACTAAAATGTATCAACCTTATTATTTAAAATAACCAATAAGAGATGGGAGTGACGATGGAATGCGATCATGTGATGATGAGGATGAGGAAAGGCGATCAAACATAATAGAATAGGTATGCAGCACCCAAACATAGGGAAAGTAAGAGATGGGCAGAAAGAGAGAGAGAAGGGGAGAGAGGCTATACAAGTGGCAAGCATACCAGGAGGGAAACAATAGAACAGAAATAGCAGTAGACATGAATGAGCTGATTGAGATAATGGGGTGACGGTGACAAAAGGGGATGAGCATAATAGAACTGAACTAAATACCAATGTCAAAATAACCAACTTACACTAGGATGATGTGCTGGTGTGTCGTCAGGAGGTGCCATAATACAATTTTCAATTTGCATTTATATACAACAAAGGTGCAAGACTAAAATGTGCAAGTACAAAACAAGTGTAGTGACACAACGTGGGAGCCCACGGGAGGCTGCGTTACTCTAATGATGGGAAATGCAGCCATTTGTAAGGTAGTCAGTCTAGTTGTACTGACGACCGGCCCAGTTAGATGTTTCCAGACTCATATGGTTCGTGGATAAAGGGAGAACTTGTACCGGTCAATAGTAGATAATGGAATGGTGATGGTTGTGATGATGATGATAATGATGATGATTTAAAGGGAAGATGGTGATGATAATGTTGAGGATTTGTTTTTATTATTTTTCAGAAATCACAATATGAACAATAAATATACATAAGTCACTGTATACATATAAATCAAATGGATTCATAGAAGAAGTTTCACGGTCTAGCAGAGACGCCATCGGGCGATCGAGAATCGTATGTCCATAGTTAACCGTAGTGCTTTACAGGGATCTAGTAAACTTTGTTGACATGTGCAAAAAGTGATACATGGTTGATGTCATGTGTATTGTTCATATCTGATATGTCCACAGGGTATTGTGTGAAAATTTCAAGTCAAATGGACATTGCATGGCTGATTTATGAGCAAAAATGGAAAGTGATATTCACTAACTCACTGCACTAACTTAATACACGGTTTTAAAACTCCACCGGAGATTTTATTATCTAAACACTTCAATCGTACATATCTTTGTAACAAAAAGGAAATTTGAAAAAACCGAAACCTGTCCAACAATTGTATTGTTCATACCAATACAGCAAAGTATGAGGGAACTACTAGAATTAAAATAAGATTTTGAGGATTTGGAAAATGTTATGTAGTTGGGAGAGCCACACTTTGCTACGGATATCTTGGGTATTGGAAAACATAATCTGCTTTTTTCTTGCTCATAATTATAGCGCATGCCTTAAATCCAACGCGGGACCTTATTGGACTCTTATCCATCATTTATTACGGCTTGTCAGTGAAAGTTTGGTCTAAATAACTTTATTTCCCTGTTGTATTACCAAAATTCGTGCGTTCGGCAGAAAGAAAAAAAAGGACAATATTCCCCCTTTCCAACATACAGTATAGGGAATAATTAGTGCCTTTAAAATTTGTGTCGGTTAGTTACCAAACCTGTTTTTCAGGTTTGGCTGGGTAGGGGACTACAGAAATCCGTTTTAAGCGCCTTGAATTGTTGTTATGGCTTTATTTGAACTCGGAATTATTGTGAGTAGAATGATATCATGTTTTAACGTGATTTTCTTTTTTGCTTTACCGTAAATGTTTGAATAGAAGCGCTATGGTACATGGCTCTGTAAAATAGCGTCATCTGAGTCCAAAAGTATGAAGTTTCCCGAGACGTTGAACGCAATTTAAATGTGAATGATAATGAATATTGATGATGAATAATGACTACTAAATGTAAGTTGGTTTACAGGAAGCTTGCGATTGAAATAAACGATTGTATCAAAAAGGGTATTATATAACAGATTACTGATTCAAATTCCTTAATAGATGTTCAAAGCCACCACTATCAACAAAGGCTAATTTAAATGGGGCCTATAGACCTCTCTTGCAGGTGGGAAAACATTTACGTTCCGAGTAAAATTTGCATTGGGAGGTATACATGAGATTAGTGTTTCGCATCCACACTTTCCTTGATTTAAGTATTTATGGAGAAAATAGTCAGCCTCCATAAAAATTGATTATCAGCTCCGTCACTAAATTTCCTAGACTCCTTGATTTTCTAAAATGAGAATTGCGGACAACAAATATTTACATCGGATATGAAAACATTATAGGTGAAACTTAAATGTGCTAATAATATCACACCGCATTTCTATCTTTGTAAAATTTGATCTATGTACATACAAAAATGATGTCTAGGTTAGGGTTAGGGTTTGTTCTTGTCGAGCCCACCATAGGTGGAGGGAGACTAAGGGATTCAAATTGCGTCCGTCCGTCCGTCTGGTTGTCCGTCCGTCTGTCCGTGACGCTTACGAAAATTTTAATAACTTTCCAACCCTGCATCTGTTTGTAACCAAACTTGATTGGTAGATGCCCTACATTGGCCTCCATGATATTCTGGGGTCAAAGGTCACATAAGTAGGTCAAAGGTCAAATGAGGTCAAGTGCGCGCAAGTGGGCGAGACACTTTACGGCTATCGCCTTGTTTGGATTGTTTTTGTTAAGAATGGTATAATGATCAATTATTATTAGTGCATTTTTATATTCATATGAATTTCCCGAGTTGAGCATAGGGATACTCATCTTCGAGAAGGCATGCCCTTAGTACAAGAATATAAGAAATAACAACAAAACACTGTTTATATTCATGCAATAACGTTAAGACTGGAGGCACAATAGAATCACGAACGTGTCTTTCTTGAATTCCATCTATGATTATACAATATCATGGATTCTTGAATAAAGGCTGTTCTTGGCAACAATTGATGCTTGCCCGCTCTCCATTCAGCTTGCCTGGCGGAATAGCAGCTGACTGGTGCAAAATTTGGTCTTTAAATGATTAACAAAAGACAAGCAATGATTCGCTAAGTACTTATTCACTATCCCATTGTATGACAATAGATGGAATAGAATTTTCCCCTGCTTGAATATCAAGTTAAATCGGACATCATTGAATTTCTTTCGTTAATCGTTGACAGAATACATTCTGCACCGTCAGCTGCTATTTCGTCAAGCAAGCTGAATGTATGTCGGGCAAGCATCAATGGTTGCCAAGAACAACCTTTATTTACGATTCATTTAAGGTATCATCATATGGAATAAAAGAAAGAAACATTCGCGATTCTAGTAAACGATTCGCTCGTTTTTGTTTTCTATATACTGAGCTGAGGGCACAACTTCTCGATAATGATTATATACTATATTCAACTCTGGGGATTCATCTAAATATACTGTTACATAGTAATTGAATTAATATCGGGTGTTGATATTCTATTGCCTGCATGGAGTCTAAATCTCCTTAAAGACCTAAAAAATGTAACATTGAATTTCATATACATTAAGATGTTGACTTAATTTATATATGACTCTTGTTGATGAGACCCATCATAATATCCAATGTGTTATTGTTTGCCATTCATTTGACATTTCATTTTTAAAATGTCTTACCCTCTTGCTACTATCTATTTTCTTCATAAACACTCAGACCAAGGGAAGTGCGAATGCGAAAAGCTACTTACAAGTATATACTTCCCTATGAGCACGTAAAGCGAAACATTGTGTTTCCACAATCATGCAATAAAGATAATAGTCCCGATACAAGACTCCCCATTCATATTAGCCTTTGTTAATAGTGGCTTAGAACAGCATTATAGTAAGGAATTCGAATCAGTAATCGCTTATATAATACCCTTTTTGATACAATCGTTTATTTAAATCGCAAGCTTCCTGTAAACCAACTTACATTTAGTAGTCATTATTCATCATCAATATTCATTATCATTCACATTTAAATTGCGTTCAACGTCTCGGGAAACTTCCTACTTTTGGACTCAGCTGACGCTATTTTAAAGACAACGTACAGAGCCATGTACCATAGCGCTTCTATTCAAACATTTACGGTATTACATTAATTCTGTGTTTGTGTCATATTCAATGATAATGCCAATAGACACTGAATAAAATGGCAATTAAGATGCTGACAAAATCAATAAGAAAATAATTATTATGATTATAAATGTACGAAAATGGTGGTGTTGTAGATGATGATCGTGACGATGTTAATAGTAATGATGATGTTCATGGTGAAGGTGTTAACGCGGATAATGATCAATATGTTTATGGTGCTGCTGCAGCTGCTAGTTGGTTATGGTCTTATGATAAGGAGAAGGATGACGTTGATGATAGTGGTGATAATGATGATGATAATGATGATGATGATGAAGTTGATGGTGGTGGTGAGGAGGGGTATAGTGATGATAATGACGAAAATGATGATGATAGTGGTGATGATGATGATGATGGTGATGACGGGTATGGTAATTCAGATAATGTTGAGCATTGTGATGATGACGTAAGAATGGTGAGAACAGCAATGAAAGAACATTACCTGTAAAATTATGTACTGTTTGAAAGCAACTAGAGTTACACTTATCAGTGGCGTAGCTACGGGGGGGCACGGGGGGCACGTGCCCCCCCCCCCCCCCAATCGTTTGGCCAAAAAAAAAAAAAAAAAAAAAATGACGACCCGACATTAGCCAAACGTGTCTATATCATTCATGATTATCATGTTTTATTAAATGTGTGATGATAATGATGTTATCAACGATAATAAAGAAGAACATAACGGTCGTTACCTAGTACTAGCAAAGCGCCTTATACAAATGTTCAGTCCCGTGCACGAGGATCGACGCTCACCGCTTCAGAAGACATAGAGCGCGTATAGGCCTAACAAACTTCCTAGCGCACGGTAAATCGTCCATCATACCAAGGGCCTTTTTAGGATCTTGAATCTGCCTCCCGCTTTTATAGATAATTTTGACCATTTGACGCCTTTATGCAGGCTATTAAGGCGCATAGCTGCACTACGTAGTCCTAAATGTCTAGGTAAAGATAGACTTCCTTTACTAATTTCTTCACTCCAAATGCACCCGTTCCATTAATTCATGATGCATATCTAGGCATATTGTTGATGATCATGATTGAAGGAGCACCAGTCATCTTCTCCAGAGTCGACATCTGCATCAGTTGAGCATAGGCCTAATGAAACTAACTCAAGGGACCCGCGTCATGTAGTCACGCGACAACAGGCAGGGGACGGGGAGGGGGGACATGACCCTCCCCATACATTTGAAAGTTGAGGTGATTGTTCCTCCCACTTTTTAATATGCATACATTATGTATGTTTGATTCTATAGCTTGAACTACGAATCATATATGTTGGTCTTGGGTATGCGCCAAATCGCACAATGTAAAGCTCAAAATGTGAAAAAGCTCCCTACAGTGGGAGGGGAACACCCCCTGCCATGGCGTCGATCCTGGGGGGCAGGGGTGCGGTCGCCCCCTAATGAAAATATTGGGGGCGAGCATATCATTTCGCCCCCCCCCCCCCCCCCAATAATTCCGAAAATGAGGAAGACAAAAATCGAGTGATATAATGCCAAAGAGGCTGGGAAAGACACATTTATCAATAATTAATCTTCAAAATAGCTGTGTTTTTTTAGTTTGAAAAGGATGGTAAATCTCGTTTTTTGCCGCGCGCTTCGCGCGCATACTGTTTCTCATATTGTAAGTTTCATTTCGGTTTGCTTGAACTCACCATTCGAACTGTGTTGGGCAGAGTAATTTCTCAAACGCACACCTCAAACGAAGTTTATTAAACCCTCATCTATAGCACACCGTCACAGAAAATAAAATAATCTGAAATAATATATCTTTCAGTAAATTCGGTCCATATGCGCTGAACGCAAATCATATTGGAATATCATTTGAAAGTGGAGGAGATTGTCCCCTCCCTTTGTCATTATGTATTTTTGGTTCCATACTTATATACTTCATATTACGTGAAATTTCTGTCTTAGGTGTGCACCAAATCGCACAATTTCACGCCCCAAAATACAAAAGCTCCCTACTGTGGGAGGGGGACACCCCCTCCCACACCCTCCCCCACTCGGTCGCTTCGCTTCCTCGCAATGTATCCCCTCCACTTTTGTGAAGCTGTTGACGCCCTTAGTAGTTTCACTATATCACTATCACTATATCGATGGCTCTATAGTATACAGGATCACGTGGATCCATCTGATGCAAGGCTCAATCTTTCCGCGCTATTCCCGTTTAAAAATACGTTACGAGTAGGTTCACTATCACTGGCGTAAATCTGTTCGGAAAGCACAATGCATTGGGGGGTCGAGCAATTGTTCACAAACCGTTTGTGAACAATTGCTCGACCCCCCAATGCATTGTGTTTTCCGGACAGATTTACACCAGTGTTCACTATTATAATACAATGACAAATAAAAAGACAATAATGACCATACTTCTACAGTGATATTTTAAACACCAATTTCAAAAAATTCTCCACGTGGGAGGGGGTAAACCCCCTCCCACACCCTCCCCCAATAAGTATAGACAAGCACGGATACGACGTGAGCGTATTTGAGTCTGGTGTGTGTGCATGTACACGTAGGTTCGATTGTGTTTGTATACTTTATCATGAGGGAGATAATTTAAGTCCTGATTTCTTTAATTCAGTATTATCAAATTTCCTTCCAAGGTATGCACCAGATTGCATTATTTCTAGTGAAAATTTGCAAAAGCTCCCTACCGTGGGAGGGGGGACACCCCCCTCCCACACCCTCCCCCCCTCGGGCGCTACGCGCCCTCGGGCTTGGTCGCTCCGCTCCCTCGCAGTTGTGCCCCCCCAATCCGTTGACCCTCGCTACGCCACTGACACTTATCATGGTGGGACACATGATTATTTAGCCCCTCAGCATTGTGAAATTGTCATATTCAGTTAATGTATTGCATGTAATGTATATAAAAAGTTTTAACAGAGTGATATTCAACAGCTACGAAACAGATTATGCATTGTATAATCTAAAAAGAACAATCCACCTACATTGACTTATGACGAAATACGTAATAACGTAAGGAACCTTATTGATTCACGACACATCATACGAGCAAGACATGTTGATGAGAATGGATATCATGGATGGAAATGAGTTATTTAGCACTGTGAGCACCTACGGGGTTGCCTAGCTGGAATGCTCCCCTGGGAGTGGACAATGTGCACTTTGTGTGCTGGATCGAATGCAGTATGTTCGATGACCGGGGGTAATAATAGTGATGCGCCGCGAGCGTCGAGAAAGACAGAACGTGCGCTATAAGTTGTAGCCGCCATTATTATTACACATTCGTATTATTATTATGCACACACGCTGTATAGAGGCGATGGCACACTATATAAAGTGCAGACATGAGGGGTGAGTGGGTTAAATACATATCTGACCTGCAAACTATCTTGCCATCATAGTACGTTACTTGGCATAATTTAACATGTATTTTCGTAGGGTAACACTTCACAGATGGGACTTCCTATTTTTTTTATGATATGCTTGGGATATTGCGAAATATGTTACGTACTAGGGTATTGCCCGATCACGCTCAATAGATACATAGCTCTATAATCATGATAGGCTTGTTAAATATAATACTGTCGCAGGGTTGTGATAGTCTCCAGCTAGCAATGTGGCCTGTTTGTCGATAAATAATGTTGTGGACAATCACTCGAGTTATGTTTGGCTCCCTCTTGAAAATAAAGATGGAGCATTGTTGTTGTCTGGCTATTTTTTGTACATCATCTTGTTTCTGTGGCTAATTTTTTTTTAGCATTTCTGTATTAAGTGCTTTTCATTTTTCATATTAGACTTCAAGTATTACAATTTAATAGTTTGTGTTATTTTTTTTTCATTTCTGAGCACTTAGAAACAGCGCTATATGAGTTGTATATATTATTATTGTTATCGTTTCGCAATACTGTACCCTGATAATCATGCGCTGATTCGTTAGATCGAGGTTGTGGGCGTAAACGTTGGAGGCGAGGGGCTGAGTGCTTCCCTCCTTTTGATGAATTATATATGCATGAACATTAATTTATATATTCTTATTGGTAGTCTCATCTATATTATTAACTGTTTTGTTTTTCTAAATATGAGGGGCTATTATAATGTACAATAAACCATTAATGTTACAAGGTCCTTGGTAATGATATATTATACAGTATATTATTTTGAAACATGGACTGTGAAAGTTTGAGATTAAAGGGAAAGTTGAGTTTTGTTAGAGAGGGCGCTAGACTACTTAATTGGTTTGTGAGGTAATGAAAAACTGAGTGTAAAATTTGAAAGAGCATAATATTTAAACAACAAAATCATCTTTGTTTGATCAAAATCGGTTCAGAAACGGCTGAAATATCCATACATATAACAATTTGTAATAAACCCGGGGCCTCGGGTTTATTAGAGAATTTTGAACCAGCCGTTAAAAATTCAAAAAAATGCTTCCTCTTTTCAAAAAGATACAAAATAGGTATTTAAATAGTTTTGGTTATTTCTCTATCTAATCACTATTTCAACAAAGCATCACATGCACAATATTTTATTCAAAATGGTTAAAACCGATGAGTGTTTAGAGAGCGCCCTCTTACGTTTTAACGGCTCTTTTTGAATTATAACATGATCTTTACTACGTCATTTGTAATTTTGTGTTCCTTTCTAGTTATAACTATTAGTTTGTAATGTAATGATGCAGGTTTCGGTTACTAAAATTCAGTTTCACTAAAACTGTACTCTCCTTACCAGAACTCAACTATCCCTTTAAACGATTAGTGTTGTCGATAATTATTTGCTTCGATACAAATCGCGTAGTCGGATTTCAAGAATTGTTACAACCAATTCATTTGTTTTTTGTCTGCTCTATTTATTTATTTTAGTTTGCAAGGGATGAACGTTATATTGTATTATTATCATAGTTCCCTTTTCGAGGACATCACTAACCTAGCGAAGAAAGTGCAAATGCGGGCTTAAATGTTAAATGGTATTCTTGATCGTGCAAGCGAAGTATCCGTATTCGGATACTATGAACGATCGAAATATCCGTATTCGGATAATATGTACAATCGAAATATCCGTATTCGGATAATATGTACGATCGAAATATCCGTATTCGGATAATATGTACAATCGAAATATCCGTATTCGGATAATATGTACGATCGAAATATCCATATTCGGATAATATGTACGATCGAAAGCTCTGCGTGAATTTGGTTGAATTTTACAAAGAAACTAATAAAACCCCTACAAAAATAAAATGAATACTAACGAATTTCAAGCATTATCTTTGTTATAAATGTAAAGAATTGTTCTATTCCAGATCATTCTACGGCAAACATCGCGAAAGTGAATTTGTAGAAGAAGGAAAATAATGTTTGTTCCCCGTTGAATGTCGTACATATTTAGGATTGTCTGTCCAAGAGCTTTGAATTACCACCCTGGAATATCACGTGCGCTGGCATCGGTTCAATCTACCTTTTTTTTTCCTGCTTCATTTTTATTTTACCAGACGGTTTTTGTTTTTGTTTTTGGCAAGGGATAAAGGTTTTTTTCTCTCTCCTGGTTCTTTTTTCGAGGACTCATTTAAGTCTTGTTTATGTATTTCAAAATGATTTGATGTTATTACATTGCTGTCGTTTTCGGCAACGCAAAATCCGTTATTTTAAGAACTAGTTGAGTTTTGGTATAGAGGGCGCTTATAAAAATGTGTGAGCTAATAAAAAACTGAATGTCAAATTTGAGAGAGCATACACTTCTTATGACAGGATAAACTTTATTTGGTCAAAATTTCGTTCAGAAACAGGTAAAATATCAATAAATATATCCGAACAGAAACAAATGTGGGATCCCGCATTTATTTTAATAATTTTAAGAGGAAGTTCGGTTCTGGCAATAGAGAGAGCTGCACCAAATTATTGGTTTGTGAGATAATAACAAAACTGAGTGTAAAATTTCAAAGAGCATACAAATCTAATGAAAGAAGAAAGTTATTCATTCATTTTAAAAACGAAATTACAAACTTTCAATGCATACATTTTAGGCTTATGTTCAAAAGAGGTTTTGAAAGTGTTGTTGATGATCTCTGTATTTTTAAGCATTATTTCAACAAAACATCACATGCATAATTATGTATAAGAATGGTTGAAATCAATGTTTTTTTTAGAGAGCACCCTTTGTGTTTTACTGGCTCTTTTGAATGATAACAGGTTATTTTTTTAATTAGTCGTATTTAATTCTTTATACCTTTCGAGCATGATGGCGTTACCACTATCAGTTTGTAATGGTATTGTGCAGGTTTTCGTTAATAAAATTCAGTTTTACCCAAACTGTAGAGACTATTTCTCCTTATCTTTTAGACTCTATGAAAGCAACATATTGCTTGGGTTTCATTTTGTTTAAAGAGTAGGAGAAGGTGGAAGCTCCGCATGAATTCGGTTGAATTTAACAAAAATAATAATAAACACCCTGCAAAAAAAAACAATTAATTAAATTAATTTGAAGAATTATCTTTCTCATACATGTAAAGAGTTGTTCTATTTTAGATCATTCTACGACAAACATCGTGAAAGTGAATTTGCTGAACAAGGAAATGTTATTATTAAATTTATTGATATTGTTTTAGTTTTCTCTGTTTGAATGTCGTACGTAGTTTGGAGCGTCTGTCCAAGAGCTTTGAATTACCACCCTGGAATATCACGTGCGCTGGCATCGGTTCAATCTACCAGTGATTCTTTCCTGCTTCCTTTGTCATTTTAGCAGGCGTTTTGTTTTATTTGGCAAGGAATAAAGGTTTTTTTTCTCTCCTAGCCGTTTTTTCGAGGACTCACTTAAAGGAATTTACTAACTTATATTGTGGGATCCCACATTTAATTCAATAATTTTAAAGGGAAGTTCGGTTTTGGCAATAGAGAGCACTGCACAAAGTTATTTATTCTTTCCTGCTTTCTTTTTGCCAGGCGGTTTTTTATTTAATATGGCAAGGGATAACGGTTTAAAATGGTTGAAACCAGTGATTTCTGTTAATTTGCAATGTAGGCCTAAAGTGCAGGTTTTCGTTACTAAAATTAAGTTTGACCAAAACTGTACTCTCTTTACCAAAACTCAACTAACACTTTAAAGGGGTACTTCAGTTTTGGTAGAGAGGGAGCTGCACATCACAATTTGTTTGTAAGGTAATTACAAACTGAGTCTCGAATTTTAGAGAACATGCAATTCTAATAGAGTAATACATTTTATTTGGTCAAAATCGTCCCAGAAACGGCTGAAATTTCAAAAAATATATCTGATCTTATATGATTTTTTTCAAAAAATAATTTTAAAAAATGCTCGGACGATTTTTAAAAACTTCAAAAACGTTTTTTTAATAGTTGGTGTGATCTCTCTATTTATTCATTATAAAAAACACCACTTGCATAATAATGAAAAATGGTTGAAACCAATGTGTTTTTAGAAAGCGCCCTCTTGTGTTTTAATGGCTCTTTTTGAATGATAATAGGATTTTTGCTTAGTCGTTTGTAATTTTGTATACCTTTCGAGCATGGTAGAGTTATAAGTTTTAGTTTATAATGTTACTGTCCAGGTTTGGTTACTTGAGTTCAGCCTTACCAAAACTGTACTACCCCTTTAAGAAAACAATGTTTACACTTTTTAAACCATTTAAAAAAGAGGTTTTAAAATAGTTGTTGATGATTCCTCTTCTCAATAATTATGTTATGATTATCAAAACATCACGTATTGTCTTTAAAGTATTATCATCAAGAATTATCTTTGTTATAGATGTAAATCTAGATCTATTTTCTACGACACGCATCGCGAAGGTGAATTTGTAGAACAGGGGAGTATTTTTATAATGTCATTGTTTTAGTTCTCTCCGGTTGAATGTCGTACAGTTTGGAGCGTTTGTCCATGGGATAATACATCCCTGGGATATGACGTGCGTTGGCGAGGGTTCAACCTACTTTTCTTTTACTTGTTAATAGGCCATATTTGTTATATTTTAGTTGGCAAAGATTCAACGTTAGATGTTATTATGTCCTTGTTCCTTTTAAGGGTTGTTTTCATATCTAACAAAATAAGATAACAATTGCATAAACAATTAGAGTTAACATTTTATTAGAGTTGGCAACGCTATGTGTTATTATTCCCTTGTTCCTTTTAAGGTTTGTTTTAATGTCTAACCAAATAATATAACATTACATAGCTTATCATAGATAACATTTTTGTAAACTGGTTACCTGGTAGTTTGTGTCTATAAAGGAGGTATGTCTGAGCTAGAAGAGCACCATTACACTCTAGAGACACTCATCTGTCAGTCAGTAGCAGTTTGCCTCTTTACGACTGCTTCGCTTGCTAAACTCGATCGATTAGACCCAGGCTGCTCTCTGGAACGCTGCTGAACCTGCTTGACTCACTGTGCTGATATGAGAATGGGCTTGGTGATGAAGACTCTCCTTGTTGGTCTCACCCTGGTCGCACTGACCAGTGCTTGCAGCAGCAGCAGCAGCAGTAAGTACACTTACTCCTGATCGTACTGACAAAATATACTTGCTGTAGGTAGACTTAACCCTGGTCGAACTGACCATTGCTTGATGTAAGTAGACTTAACCCTGGTTGCTCTGACCATTGCTTGCTGTAAGTAGACTTAACCCTGGTCGCACTGACCCGTGATTGCTGTAAGTAGACTTAACCCTGGTTGCTCTGACCATTGCTTGCAGCTGTAAGTAGACTTAACCCTGGTCGAACTGACCATTGCTTTCTGTAAGTAGACTTAACCCTGGTTGCTCTGACCATTGCTTGCAGCTGTAAGTAGACTTAACCCTGGTCGCACTGACCCGTGATTGCTGAAAGTAGAGTTAACCCTGGTCGCACTAACAAACGCTAGCTGTAAGTAGACTAAATTGCTTAACCAAACTTATTCACTTTGTGTTCGCCAAACATGCCGTAGGACATGTAGGACTGCAGAGTCAAAATAATTCCTAATACTACATGATAATGGTAATAAAGGTTTCCCACTCAATGTCACGGTTGTGTCATTCCAATTGATAATAGGAGCAAACGAATTCGCGCGATTTGCGATCGCCGTACCAAAGCATCATTAGAATTCGAATCTAGTCTTTCAAAAATTAATCACGCCCGGAGCAAGTGAATTTGCACAAACGGCATACCCTATTACCCTTTCATTAATGGTCATTCAAATTGACACGTGAATTACTGCTTTTTAATTTAAGAAATGTCAAAGTAGATCAGCAATAAATTGGCTAAAAGCAGTGGCGTACCGTATCAGGCAAACTCAAGTCATATTCAGAAAAGGGCATGTTATATTTGGGCAAAATCAAGTCATAAACTTGATGTTGAATTTGTCACTTAGACGAATTAAGGTGATACGTGTCGATTTGTTAAGATAAAATGATGATTCCAATAATAACTACTTAATCATCATATAAGTATTATTACATCCCCCGCAAAATAAAGAAGAAAAAAGAAAGTTAAAACAAATATTGCCTTGGATTCGAACCCACGACAATTAGATATAAACAATTATGGTATATAATACGTGTGGTTTACGGGTACACCATGTGAGATGGGTGGATTGGTAAGCCCTGAAAAGGACTATGGTAGTCCTAGAAAGGACTGTTGGTGTAGTTCTGAAAAGAACTGTTGGTATTCTTTCTAGGAGAGTTCTAAAAATAACTGTTGGTAGTCCTAGAAAGGACTGTTGATAGTCCTAGAAAGGACTGTTGGTAGTCCTATAAAGGACTGTTGGGATAGTCCTGAAAAAGACTGTTGGTATTCTTTCTAGGAGAGTCCTAAAAAGGACAATTGGTAGTCCTAGAAAGGACTGTTGTTAGTCCTAGAAAGGACTGTTGGGATAGTCCTGAAAAGGACTGTTGGTATTCTTCCTAGGAGAGTCCTAAAAAGGACAGTTGGTAGTCCTAGAAAGGACTGTTGATAGTCCTAGAAAGGACTGTATGTATTGCGAGGAGAGGGTGGATGGTAGGAGGGACTCGACAGCGCCGCCAGCGTCAACAGCCAGCCTGCCAGCCAGTCGAACATCAACCGCCGCCACCCGCAGAGCAGCCTTGCGTCACCCACGTCCGCGACCAGCGAGCCGAGAGATTACAGCGCCGCCAGCGTCAACAGCCAGCCAGCCAGCCAGCCGAGCATCAAACGCCGCCTATAAAGGACTGTTGGGATAGTCCTGAAAAAGACTGTTGGTATTCTTTCTAGGAGAGTCCTAAAAAGGACAATTGGTAGTCCTAGAAAGGACTGTTGTTAGTCCTAGAAAGGACTGTTGGGATAGTCCTGAAAAGGACTGTTGGTATTCTTCCTAGGAGAGTCCTAAAAAGGACAGTTGGTAGTCCTAGAAAGGACTGTTGATAGTCCTAGAAAGGACTGTATGTATTGCGAGGAGAGGGTGGATGGTAGGAGGGACTCGACAGCGCCGCCAGCGTCAACAGCCAGCCAGCCAGCCAGTCGAACATCAACCGCCGCCACCCGCAGAGCAGCCTTGCGTCACCCACGTCCGCACCCAGCGAGCCGAGAGACTACAGCGCCGCCAGCGTCGGCAGCACACACAACGCGTCGCCGATAGCGCTCCTAATCGATAGTACGTCACCCGCGTCCGCAACCCGAAGCCTTATAGCCGCGCACGCCAACAGATCACCATGTACCACCATGGACACTTGCCGTCCCAAACATTTCATTAGAATTAAAACAATATATAAATAGAAATGATAATCCACACTATATGTTACAATGTAGTAAAGAAGTAATACAAACTAAATGGCATTCTGAACTCCATATATTCACAGACGGTTCGCACGTCCCTGGACAGGTCACGTCATCAGCAGCCTTTTGGGTTCCAGCCTTCTCATATAAAGAATGTAAACGCCTCTCATACTCTTCATCATCGTTCAAAGCAGAATTAGCCGCAATTATATTAGCTCTAACATGGGTGGACCAATTAAATAATTTGCATGTTGGTGTTGTAATATTGAGTGATTCTTTGAGTGGTCTCTTAGCAATACGCAATATAAAAGATGATAATATGGTTAAAGAAATGTTGATGCTTTTAACCCACTTAAAGTATAAAAATTGTAATATTGCTTTTGAATGGATTCCTGCCCACTGCGGCATCCAAGGAAATGAGATGGCAGATAAGTGCGCAAAATCTGGTCTTAATGGCCCTATAAAGATATTTAGTAAGAAAACTCTGGAAGAAGCAAAACATGAATTGAGTAATAATATGCTCAAAGTGTGGCAGGAGAAATGGTCAACATCACATGCATTATTGAAACATGTATTACCTCGTCTTCCCACTAAATTTAGAACTTCCCTTCCTAGGAAGGAAGAGAAAATAATAAGACGTTTACGATTAGGAGTAATAGGTTTGAATTATGACTCGTATAGACTGGGCTTTCATGAGAATGGTTTTTGTGAGAGATGTCAGGTAATGGAAACTGTACATCACTTTTTAGTAGTATGCCCACAATATATGATAGAAAGAGCCATGCTCATAATTGAAACGGGTATAAATGAAGGAGAAGAGATAAAGGAATTGTTAAAAAGTGGTGATATTACTACCCAAAGAGCACTTGTTCGATTTGTAAATAGGACGGCTCGTTATGTAGGCTTTTGAATAAATGTTATGTATATATATGGATCATAAATAGTAGGAGTGAATATTGTAAAGTTTTGATGGACTTGTCGCTATAATTTAATTAAACTAATGATACAGTGTTGAGTTTTGTATGAGTAGGCGTGATTATTGTATCACTTTGATTGTTGTGTCGCTACATGTTTTGTTGGTCTCTTGTTTGTTTATAATTTAGTTGATATCATACAATATTATCTAGTATGTATATAATTGTTGATGCTAAGCTACACATCAGTGGCGGGAGTCCCGATGTGAGAGCAGGCACCAGACATAGTAGGAGTGAGTTTTGTTTATTTTGTATTGTATTTTTGTATTTTGTATTGTAAACACACTGTTTATATTGGTATTAGTATTATTATTATTAATTTGTATTATTAAGAAAATTAAATGCATAAGTCAATAAAATGTATAATTAAATAGGCCTGTATGATAGAGGCACAAGCTGCGGGTGCAGTAGTGCTTCTTTGTACAGATCAAGATAGATATAAACACACGATTTTTGTTGGTATCATTTCCCTTGTTTTTGTATAAGAATATTAAATGCATAAGCCAATAAAATGCATAACTTTATGAGCCTGCAAGACAGAGGCACAAGCTGCGGGTGCAGTAGTGCCTCTTTATGCAGGCCATACAGGGCATAAGAAGATTAAAATGCATAAGTCAAAAAAATGCATAACTATATGAGCCTGTATGATAGAGGTACAAGCTGCGGGTGCAGTAGTGCCTCTTTATACAGGCCATACATTAATATATAAAAGTAATTATATATAAAGTAGGATAAAGGGTGTTGTTATGTAAACGTATGTACATGTATTAATTGAAAGGGGAGTATGATATGAGCACAAACTGCGGGGCAGCAGTGTTTTACCATACAAGCCTTTAGAAGTCGGATAGAAACATACTATTTATTTTGGTATTAGTATTTTTGTTTTTATATAATGCGTAAGTTAATGAAATGTATAATTAAATAGGCCTGTATGATAGAAGTACAAGCTGCGGGTGCAGTAGTGCTTCTTTGTACAGGCCAAGATAGATAGAAAAACACTATTTTTTAGTGGTATTAGTACCCTTGTATTTGTATAAGAATATTAAATGCATAAGTCCAAAAAATGCATAACTATATGAGCCTGTATGATAGAGGTACAAGCTGCGGGTGCAGTAGTGCCTCTTTATACAGGCCATACACTAATATATAAAAGCAATCATATATAAATATGTATTGTATTATGATTATCTCAGTTTATAAGTGAAGTGGAAAAAAGAAGACAAAGTTATGTCGCTACATGTTTTTTTTTTTTTTTTTTGTATAATTCAGTTAATATCATACAATATTGTCAAGTATGTATATATTATGTTGATGCCAAGCTACACATCAGTGGCGGGAGTCCCAATGTGAGAGCAGGCACCAGACATAGTATGAGTGAGTTTTGTTTATTTTGTATTGTATTATGATTATCTCAGAAAACAAAGGTATACCATGTATTATGTATTTGCACTAACATGCACAAAATAAGCCCACGAAATGTTTGCACTAATTTGTTTAAGAATTAGTTTATTAAGAAGAAGGAAACACAAAATGCATATTGCGATAATTCATTAGTAGCTTTAAAATAGAGTTTATTTATGAATATATTTGCTTTGTTTGATTTCGCTTTATTATTATACTATTATAATTACGTGTTTGTAAGATGATCGTTTTGACCATAAGAGGCCCACTTCCACATATGTGGCGGGAGTCCCGATGTGAGATGGGCTTTGTTACTGAAATAAGGAAAATTGTTATATTTTTGTATATAAAAGTAATATTCATAATAAGGTAGAAGAACAAAAATGAAATATCGCAATATTTTTAGCGGTGCCATAGAAATAATTTGTTGATGATATATAAAATTGTATAATATTTTTTAAATATGTGAAGATGAAATCAATAGAAAAGCAATTGGCAACAATAGTCAGATTTGACTGATTGCCACCAAACTAAACAACAACAACAGATCCCCACTCCTGACGACGGATAGTCAACCTATTCGAAACGTCGAGTCCCTCCTACCATCCACCCTCTCCTCGCAATACATACAGTCCTTTCTAGGACTATCAACAGTCCTTTCTAGGACTACCAACTGTCCTTTTTAGGACTCTCCTAGAAAGAATACCAACAGTCCTTTTCAGGACTATCCCAACAGTCCTTTCTAGGACTAACAACAGTCCTTTCTAGGACTAACAACAGTCCTTTCTAGGACTACCAATTGTCCTTTTTAGGACTCTCCTAGAAAGAATACCAACAGTCTTTTTCAGGACTATCCCAACAGTCCTTTATAGGACTACCAACAGTCCTTTCTAGGACTATCAACAGTCCTTTCTAGGACTACCAACAGTTCTTTTTAGAACTCTCCTAGAAAGAATACCAACAGTTCTTTTCAGAACTACACCAACAGTCCTTTCTAGGACTACCATAGTCCTTTTCAGGGCTTACCAATCCACCCATCTCACATGGTGTACCCGTAAACCACACGTATTATATACACCACCATGGAAACCGATACTTACAAGCAACATTTAATTATGGTATATGAGTAAAAGAATGCACTCTGCATTTGCCAATACAAGATATAATGTTGATGCGCGGCAGAGTAATCATAATTGTATACATTCGCAATTTCAACTTTAACCCTCAATATGATGACGTCATAACATTTACTTGCCATAAATGAGGTATGAATTCGTTTCAAGAACTCATTATCTTTTGGAATATTAAAAGACAATTGGGGGTTTATGGACTTTAACAAAAGTTATGGCCAAATAAAAAAATATATTTTTACCATATTTTGCCAATTTACGTGCGCGCGTAATTTTGATTTTGACTCTGACCTACTCCGTTATTATGAGTCCATAATGACTAAAAATGATAGGGCATGTCAAGGAAGGTATACGAATTGCAAAACTTTGCAAAATTTTTTAAAAAGACGAAATTTGTATTCATCTGCGTTACGCGCGCAAATACGCGCGGCAGGCTAATCACACTTATAAAGAGACACACTATAGTTCCTAAATTCCTATTGTTGGAAGGGTTTTTTTCTTTTACAGCATAACCTCAGCTACAACTTATCAACATCTGGGAGGAAATCGATGAAGAATAAGCGAGATATGGGCAGAAGTTCGCTGTAATCAATTTCAAATTCGATTAAAATTCACATTTTCAACTTTAAAGGGATAGTTGAGTATTGGTCAAACTTAACTTTAGTAACCAAAACCTGCACGATTACGATACAAACTAATAGTTATAACTTCACCATGCTCGAAAAGTATACACAATTACAAACCACAAAGTAAAACCCCTGTTATCATTCAAAAAGAGCCGTTACAACTCGAAGTGTCAAATTAACTCGGCGCGAAGCACTAGCGTTGTAGGTCCTAATACCGGACTGTATAGTGCAGTGTGCGGTAATACGGGACTGTAGTGCAGTCACTGTGTGCGGTAATACTATACAGTAGTACGTGTATATCGCAACCATAGAAGTATGACTCCAACACTGCCGTTGACGCAACTCGCAAGCCCCATTCGCATTCGTTCGCCTTTCGTTCACAGTCGCGCTAACACACGGAGAGACTGGTCCATGAGGCGCATATATCACTGATTTTTTGCGGAATGGAAGGAAAAATCATAATCTAAATCCACCCGGTAGTTGGATCACATATTGGAGAGTAAATTGCTGGTAAGTTCCGTATCATATGTATAGTTTTAAGCACAATTAGCGTGCACACAAATATTTGGTTTCAGTCTTTTATTAGGAGAACATAGAACGCTAGTGCCTCGCACTAGCGGTTCTAAAAAGTGATACCCGGGCGTCAACCACTTTTATATGATATTTTGAAAGCAAATTTCACAACAATTAGAGCATTTGAATGGAAATTATTATTATTTCCCATGTTTTTTTCGATGATCTTTCATATGGAATTGAAATCAACCAAATCCGTTACAATCGATGTTGGGGGGGCACTTTGGAAATTACCAAAACTCAACTTGGCCTTTAACCCTAAATATGATGACGTCAGAACATTTACTTGGAATAAATAAGGTATGAATTCGTATCTACAACTCATACTCTTTTCGAATATTGAACAATAATTGGGGGTTTATGGACTTAAACAAAAGTTATGGCTGAAAGGATTACAGAACATGTGAAGAAACGACATTTTTCTCAATCATTTGCGTAACGCGCGCAAATACGCGCACGTAGACGCGCACGCGCAGACATTTTTGAAACTCTTAAAATTGTCTGAAACATATAGCAAATTACTCGAATTGGGGTTTTGAGCATTTAAAGAAAAAAAATGTGTAATTGACGGACGCCTACGCGCGCGTCTTCGAGTGTAATTGTAGGCGCATGAGCTTAAAAGATGACCATTGACCTGATAAATATTGATGCAAAATTTGAATTGAAATTGATATCTAATGACTGAGATATGATGATTATACAAATTTGACAAAATGGCGTCCTGATGACGTCATAGTGATGTGACGTAAGTTAGATCATAATCTATCATCATGTGAAGATTCAAGACAATTGACTCATCTGATCTTGAGATATTCGACGCACAAAATCGGGAAGAATAAATAACTAGATGTTGAATTCGTCACTTTAGACGAATTAGGGTTATACGTATTGAAATTACGATATGATGATATTGACTTTTCAACGCCTTAATAATGATGATGTCATAACATTTACTTGGCATAAATGAGGTATGAATTCATATCTACAACTCATAATCTATCCGAATATTAAAATAAAATTTGGTGTTTGTGGACTTTTTAAAAAGTTATGGCCGAGTCAACAATGACTCAAAATTGATAGGGTGAGTTGAGGGATGTATCAGGATTGCAAAACATGTGAAAAAGAGACATTCTTCCTCTTTATTTGCGTTATGGAGAATAAGCGAGATATGGTCGGAAGTCTGCTGTGAATGATTTCAAAATCGATTAAAATAAGTTAAAATGCGCATTTCCAACTTTAACCGTCAATATGATGACTTTATAACATTTACTTGGAATAAATGAGGTATGAATTCGAAAATTGGGGGTTTTTGGACTTTAACTAAAGTTATGGCCGAATAAAAAAAAGTATGTATTTACCATATTTTGCCAATTTGCGTGCGCGCGTAATTTTAACTTTGAGTGGAAAACTCTTAGATTTACCAAAATTACTGTATGGCTCTGTACCTGATGTCTTATTTCAACCATATCACACCTTTCCTTTGGCCGATTTTTGCCAGGTTTTCAGTATGTTAAAGCTGAGTTTCCGCTACACAATCATTGTTTCGATTTTATTTTACGATTTGAGTACGGGAACAGGTCGTAATTGAATGTTGAACTTTGTTTTATTTTATCGTGCATAATGATGACTTTACCAAATCTGATTGGCCGATGTTAAGTATGTAAAATTCTGTGCAACTCATACTCTTTCAGAATGTTAAAACATATTTGGATATATCCATGTATCTAAGAAATATATATATATATATAATTGCAAGGAGTAATCATAAATGATTGAGAAGGAAGAATAATAGTAGGCGTAGCTTAATAAGCAATGTTCCTCCTTTTAATCCACCAAATGAAAAAAGGCACTGGTCGAAAAATTGGTCTCCGCCAGGACTCGAACCTGGGTCTCCGGCTTGGAACGCCGATGCCTTAACCACTAGGCCATGGGGACCGTGTGATTAAAGGCAGATCCAGTTCAGGTCATTGGCAAGCCAATCTCTCGGCCCTTTGTACCCAAGTATTCATGGGGAAGGAGTTACCAACAATGCAAGCCGCCTATGCTTCAGCTGGATCACAATAGAGTGATTCAGGTATTAGTTAGAACATATAATGTATATATAAGCGAGAAGTGAACTAATACATACAACTTCGGTTTCTTCCAATATATATAAATAATTGCAAGGAGTAATCATAAATATTCTTCCTTCTCAATCATTTAGGATTACTCCTTGCAATTATTTATATATATTGGAAGAAACCGAAGCTGTATGTATTAGTTCACTTCTCGCTTATATATATATGTTCTAACTAATACTTGAATCACTCTATTGTGATCCAGCTGAAGTATAGAGGCTTGCATTGTTGGTAACTCCTTCCCCATGAATACTTGAGTACAAAGGGCCGAGAGATTGGCTTGCCAATGACCTGAACTGGATCTGCCTTTAATCACACGGTCCCCGTGGCCTAGTGGTTAAGGCATCGGCGTTCCAAGCCGGAGACCCAGGTTCGAGTCCTGGCGGAGACCAATTTTTCGACCAGTGCCTTTTTTCATTTGGTGGATTAAAAGGAGGAACATTGCTTATTAAGCTACGCCTACTATTATTCTTCCTTCTCAATCATTTATGATTACTCCTTGCAATTATTTATATATATTGGAAGAAACCGAAGCTGTATGTATTAGTTCACTTCTCGCTTATATATAATATATAATAATATAATAATATAATATATGTTCTAACTAATACTTGAATCACTCTATTGTGATCCAGCTGAAGTATAGGCGGCTTGCATTGTTGGTAACTCCTTCCCAATGAATACTTGAGTACAAAGGGCCGAGAGATTGGCTTGCCAATGACCTGAACTGGATCTGCCTTTAATCACACCGTCCCCGTGGCCTAGTGGTTAAGGCATCGGCGTTCCAAGCCGGAGACCCAGGTTCGAGTCCTGGCGGAGACCAATTTTTCGACCAGTGCCTTTTTTCATTTGGTGGATTAAAAGGAGGAACATTGCTTATTAAGCTACGCCTACTATTATTCTTCCTTCTCTCTCAATCATTTATGATTACTCCTTGCAATTTTATATATATATATATATATATATATATATATATACATATATAAAGCGAAGAGTGCTTTAACCCACGTACACGTTTGGATACCAGTAGTGAACATATTAAGTAGAAAGAAGGGCTGCTGGTGAGGCGTAGCTAGCTTTTTTCTTCACTTTATTGTGCCAATATTTCGTCCGTAAAGGACTTCATCAGGGCTGTTCAAATCATAACAAAAGAAAAAGAGAACGGAACATACTAAACATTTGGAAAATTACATAGAGTTACATTATATAACATGGCAAAATAAATGAAAATATATATAAATAAATAAATACAAAACAAATTATAAATAATAAATAACATGCACGCTCGAAATTCTAGTTGAAACATGCTTTTGGGGACTAACTAATTCCAAAATAAATATAATTATAAATAAAGATTAATATTAAAAAATGCAATAAAGTGTGAGTGAGAATGAATCCAAAGCAAGTAACATGCAATTGTAAATTGAACATAAATAAAATGAAATAAAATAGATGAACAAAATTATATGAATAAATACATAAATAAGTGAGTGGCATTCACCTCGGGCGATTTGGATTGTGTGTGATGCCAAGTTACTGGGGTGGGTGGGTGTGTGCGGGAGTCATGACGGCTGGGGGAGGGGATGGGAGGGGAGTGGAGGAGAACCAAAGGTTATACAAGGATCGAGTCTATTAACAATTAAACAATTAAACACATATATTCAAAAAATTATAATATATAACATGTACACAATGTTATAAACATTTCTTTTAAATCATAACAAACAAGTGTACACTCAACAATGCCAATAAGGAGGTATAAATTATAAAATAATGTGAGGTTATGAGCGAGCACATATCACAATAATGCAAGTGTAACAAACGTATATATACATATATATATATAATGCAAAGAATAATCATAAATGATTGAGAAGGAAGAATAATAGGCGTAGCTTAATAAGCATTGTTCCTCCCTTTAATCCTCCAAATGAAAAAAGGCACTGGTCGAAAAATTGGTCTCCGCCAGGACTCGAACCCGGGTCTCCAGCTTGGAACGCTGACGCCTTAACCACTAGGTCACGGGGACCGTGTGATTGAAGACAGATCCAAATTCAGGTCATTGGCAAGCCAATCTCTCGGCCCTTTGTACTCAATTAATTCATGGGGAGGGAGTTACGAACAATGCAAGCCGCCTGTACTTCAGCTGGATCACAAAGGAGTGATTCAAGTATTAGTTAGAACATATATATATAAGCGAAAGGTGAACTAATACATACAGCTTTGGTTTCTTCCAATATTTAAATAATGCAAAGAATAATCATAAATGATTGAGAAGGAAGAATAATAGGCGTAGCTTAATAAGCATTGTTCCTCCCTTTAATCCTCCAATTGAAAAAAGGCACTGGTCAAAAAATTGGTCTCCGCCAGGACTCGAACCCGGGTCTCCAGCTTGGAACGCTGACGCCTTAACCACTAGGCCACGGGGACCGTGTGATTGAAGACAGATCCAAATTCAGGTCATTGGCAAGCCAATCTCTCGGCCCTTTGTACTCAATTAATTCATGGGGAGGGAGTTACGAACAATGCAAGCCGCCTGTACTTCAGCTGGATCACAAAGGAGTGATTCAAGTATTAGTTAGAACATATATATATAAGCGAAAGGTGAACTAATACATACAGCTTTGGTTTCTTCCAATATTTAAATAATGCAAAGAATAATCATAAATGATTGAGAAGGAAGAATAATAGGCGTAGCTTAATAAGCATTGTTCCTCCCTTTAATCCTCCAAATGAAAAAAGGCACTGGTCGAAAAATTGGTCTCCGCCAGGACTCGAACCCGGGTCTCCAGCTTGGAACGCTGACGCCTTAACCACTAGGCCACGGGGACCGTGTGATTGAAGACAGATCCAAATTCAGGTTTGGATCTGTCTTGGATTTGGATCTGTCTTCAATCACACGGTCCCCGTGGCCTAGTGGTTAAGGCGTCAGCGTTCCAAGCTGAAGACCCGGGTTCGAGTCCTGGCGGAGACCAATTTTTCGACCAGTGCCTTTTTTCATTTGGAGGATTAAAGGGAGGAACAATGCTTATTAAGCAACGCCTATTATTCTTCCTTCTCAATCATTTATGATTATTTCTTGAATTATTTAAATATTGGAAGAAACCAAAGCTGTATGTATTAGTTCACTTCTCGCTTATTAAAAGGAGGAACATTGCTTATTAAGCTACGCCTACTATTATTCTTCCTTCTCATCATTTATGATTACTCCTTGCAATTATTTATATATTGGAAGAAACCGAAGCTGTATGTATTAGTTCACTTCTCGCTTATATATATATGTTCTAACTAATACTTGAATCACTCTATTGTGATCCAGCTGAAGTAAAGGCGGCTTGCATTGTTCGTAACTCCTTCCCCATGAATACTTGAGTACAAAGGGCCGAGAGATTGGCTTGCCAATGACCTGAACTGGATCTGTCTTTTAACCCTAACCCTAACCCCTCAGACGGTACTTTACCGAGTACCTCGTCACCCAGGTGATAGGTGACAACATCTAAACAATATATTACCGTGTACTTTGTTGTCATCCCTTCAGTATTTTACCGTGTGCCTTCTGGGTAATAGGTGGAACTGCCTGTCAATATCGATTAATCGAACAATAACCAGAGCCAGAGCGGAGCCCTTTTTGTTAGGTAAAAGTGCTCGCTATTGTATCATGTGCGCGATGTGTACAGTTTATCGTTCCAAACCCACGTAAATTTTAATTAAATCTGTCCATATCTCTACAAAGCATGGATAATATTCAACAGTTTCTGGAGGGAAGGTGTATATCATACATATTTACTGATATGCAAGTTTTCAAGAAAATTGAATAAAGGTTGCTACGACATTCTATTCATGCAATCGGTTCATTTATGGCCTGCTTAAAGGGTGACTAAATTAAAAAATAAAAACGCTTTGGTTGAGCTATGATAATAAATACATCACATATCTGTTGACTATTTCATGCACATATCTGTCATATTTTGTATATTATTTTTTCTATTATTTTTATTCTACCTGCTAAGATCCACTCCTAAAAAACCCTACACAATTGACTTCTCTGACATCACAATATCATTCAACCACCGATCAGCTAGATAAACATTTACAAAAGATATGTTCTCGCCCACTGAGTACCGTATTTCATTGAAACCTTCTTTTCATGGTGAGTGGGCATTGTATAAAGCTTACAATACTATTGTAAACAGCTTAAAACTGGTGGTCAGTTGACATACCAATGTCTTTTGTTCATCTAGCTGACTGGTGGAATGGTATTGTGAGGTCAGAGAAGTCAAGACAATAGCTTCTGGCAGGGTTTTTCAGGGGTGAAGCTGAGCAGGTAGAAAAAATAAATAGAAAAAATAATATAAAAATATGACAAACATGTACATCAAATAGTCAACAGATATGTAATGTACTCATTATCATAGATCAACTAAAACGTTTTTTATTTTGTATTTAGTCACCCTTTAAAGTGCTAATTTCACTTTCGAAATGGATGTAAAGTTTCTTGAGCTATTTTCTCGTCTTTTTATTTCCAGACCGTTCAATATTTGGCTTAGAAAAAACGTCAATAACTTCGCGTTGCAGAATCATTATGAGACAAACTTTATATCATATTAAAGCTTAGATATTGCTGAATCGAACTAAATACAAATCCAGAAAATCAACTTTGTCGACTTTAGGTTCTTCTCGGCAGGGCGGGTCACAAATGATCGCATACGCAGGTGTGAGCAGAATCAGCAGCAGCAGCAGCTGCCCTCGCATTGTCACCAGGTCTGAATGGGATGCTAGCGACCCGCGCCCCCACCTGAGGTCGCTGTCGACGCCCACCCCGTACGCGGTCGTCCACCATTCCGTCAGTAACCCCTGCTCCACCGAGACCTCGTGCAAATCAAATGTCAAGATAATACAGGTACATTTAAGTTTCAGTTTCAATTTATTTTGTTTAATTTCCAACACAATTTCAATATTATTATAATTGTGGACATTACTATAGGTTTTCATTCACTTTAACACTCTCGGCATTCAATTTCATTAATTCGTCATTCAAATTCGTCCCGAGGAACCACCAGAGCGGAAATCCCAACTTCAATTTCGTCTTTCGTCAATCAATTTCACACAAAGATCATACAATTTAGTCATTAGTCACACATTTTCGTCAATTTCAAATCAAATTCGTCTGTCACAGTTGCTGAACACATAAAAGAGAAAGAAATTTCGTCGATTGGCAACCAATTTCATTAAAACTCTATTCAAATTCGTCGCATGGTATAGCCTATATGCCTGTCTGTGTCATGACTATATAGATGGTATACATAGGTGGTTAGATGGGTATGTATGTGTGTATGTATGTATGTGAGTGTGCGTGTGTGTGTACATAATATTTAATATTGTTTAATATTATTTCTACCGTATGTATGTCTTGAAAAAGAATTTAATGCAATTTGCCGTAAACGTGCTTTTGTGGGTGTTGGTGTGCACACATGCATGTGTGCAAATGTATGTGTGTTTGTAAGTGTGTGCGTGTGAGATTGTCTTCGAGTGTAGACATGTGTATGTTACCCCCGAACTGATTAATGTTACAATTAGCAGTTACATCAATACAATATAGAACAGAACATTACAGTGTAAATACATAGGACGAATTTGAATAGAGTTTTGACGAAATTGGTTGCCAATTGACGAAATTGCTTTCGCTTTTATGTGTTCAGCAATTACTGTGACCGACAAATTTGATTTGCAAATGACGAAATGTGTGACTAATGACTAAATATTGTGTGATCTTTGTGTGAAATTGATTGTCGAAAGACGAAATTGAAGTTGGGATTTCCGGTCTGGTGGTCCCTCGGGACGAATTTGAATGACGAATTAATGAAATTGAATGACGAAAGTGTTGGGAAAACCTATAATATAATTTACATTAGTAAGAAATAGTTAAAGTGAAACCAGTAAAGTGTCTAACTCCACGTAAATTACTTGGAGCTTCCACATTTCTCTTCTACTGTGTTGTTTGGCTTATGGTAAGAGAAGAATAAAATAGAGTTAGATTTTTTGTAAATGCCCCTTTAGTATGACGATATCTATCATTGATAATCATTCAGCTCAAGAGCGTTAATTAACGGTCATAAGCCTCATACACGTTATACAGTAATTCGTTGTAAAATCTGACGCAAATTTTCGATTTTTAACCAGGAAAGCAGTGTTCTTTTTCAATGAAACTTTCACACATCATTCGGATATATCTTACAATGATTCTGTATAGGATTGAAGTCTCAAATGTAATTTTGGGCAATATCTTACACTTTACAGGTGCACCTTTAACTGAAGAATACTACTGCTGGAAACTTACTTTCTACTTTAAAAAATCGCCGGTGTATAGGTTTTCCCGCTCACTATCGCGATTGTGTCATTCGAATTGATAATAGGAGCAAATGAATTCGCGCGTTTTGTGATCGCCCTACCAAAGTAGCATTCGAATTCGTAAATAGTCATAGTAAATATTCACGTCCGGAGCAAGGGAATTTGCACAGAGAGCATAGGCTACCCTTTCATCAATGGTCATTCAAATTGGCACGTAGTTACGCAGACGCCTCTTTGGTCATTCGAATTCGTGAAAGGGTAAGCAATTTTTAAATTACTGCTTTCAATCTAAGAAAATAATGTAAAGATCAGCAATAAATTAGCTAAAAGCAGTGGCAAACTATAGTCATATTCGGGAAAATGCATGTTAATTGGGCAAAATCAAGCCATATTCGTGGAAAGGTCATAAACGGAATATAATTTTGGGACGGTAAAATCGTGCCAACTTTGTTTTTTGTTTGCTTGTTAGGCGAGAATGAGGAGATGGAATTCGAGGGTAAAAACCCCGGCCCTCTGGAAAAAAGAGTTCCTGCGCCAATGAGCTTCATGTATCTCTTTTTCTCTCTTTTGTAAGGATCCCACTGGGCTTATGTTTTTATCGTTTGCCAAATTATTGGGGGAGGGGAGGGGGTAATAACATTTAACATGTTATTTTTAACGTTAACAAATTGCAGGTGCTCATTAACGTGCACATACTAAACGTTTCACATATCATCAAACTATGAAGGAAAACAATATTTTTTAGAATCTCTTTATACATGAAGCGTTCATATTAATGTTTTTAGTTTATTTGGCAATATCTGTATTTCTTCTGGCAATGGACTTTGTTGGATTATATTTATGCCAGGTATAATTTTGTGCCCAACGAAATTCGTCGTATTCGTCGCATATTTATAATGCACAATATGGCAGGAGCTGCGTTGTTTGTATTCCCACATTTCACACGTTTTATGTATCATCAACATGAGAAGAAAATAACTGTTAATATCTCATACATCAACCGTTCATATTCATTTACCGTTTAATTAGCGCCACCTGCTATCTTAACCACAGTTCTGCACTTTTTCAGATTATATTTTGTTCAGGAATAAATTTTGATCAATGCAATTAAGTGGTGTATTTTGGACTGTAAAATCTGACTGATGCTACATTGTATTTTCACATTTTAGACCTTTCATATGTCGGCAAAAGTAAAAATAAACGTGCCCTCGAGTGCGCTATAGCAATCTAAAATGAACGACAAAATATTCAAATTAATTGCCCTGAAATGAAATCGTATGCTCCAAACGTACTTATCAGGCATGATCGGGCATGAAGCGTTAATTTATATGCACCAGCAAGTTGAAATTTGGCTGCACATTCGCGAATTCGAGTGCCCATAGATGAACTCCTGTGCCTATATTCACGAAAGCTAAATGCGTATGCATGAATTTGCTTGCACTTTTCGAAATACCGATGCCAACGATTACGCGGCAATGAGTTAATTTTAATAAAAAAAGTGTCAAATTGAGCGGGAAAACCTATAATAATAATAAAATAATCAATACTAATAGCTTGCATTTTGTTAGCTCTTAATACAGGGTTTCTAAACGCAAGTATTAGTACACGTGGTCATTAGGTACAGTTCTAACCCACACAATGATATTGTGTACTAAAAAAAAAAACGAGAGTCAGTTTGAAGCCTAGCTTTCTATCCTAGCAGAATCTTCGTCAGGGCAGAAATGACGAAAATGCCACGTTGAATACAAAGTCAAATCATAAAATGAATCAATCTAAAAAAAAGGGGTGACGGGAAATGGGATAGCTGAGGGAAGGGGCTGGTGGATACCTACTAGCCCCCTCCCCAAATAAAATAGCAAAACATACAACAATAAAGACATAATTACGTAATGCAGCTGCTGGTCCCTAATAAAATAGCGATACAAGTGCGAGTAAGTACCAAGTAATTGACCAATGCAAGGTTCTTCTCGCCATTGGGGGGAATGATTCGTCACTTTGACCATCTCTGGCGAGGGAGCGAAGCGACAACCCAGCAGCGTGCCCGGGTTTTTATGGCTGGGGGGGGGGGCAAAGCTTTTGAATGCAGCTGTTTAGAAATTGGAATATTATTAAGTGCACATTGCAAGCATCATGTTATGAGCTGGGCTTTGTCCAATATGCTTTTGAATTCAGCTGTTTAGAAATTGGAATATTATTAAGTGCACATTGCAAGCATCATGTTATGAGCTGGGCTTTGTCCAATATGCTTTTGAATTCAGCTGTTGTGCACATTGCAAGCATCATGTTATGAGCTGGGCTTTGTCCAATATGCTTTTTAATTCAGCTGTTTAGAAATTGGAATATTATTAAGTGCACATTGCAAGCATCATGTTATGAGATGGGCTTTGTCCAATATGAACTTTAGCCTGATAGATACATAATATGCAAGCATTCTGATGGAACCCTGAATAGCATCAGTCATGGGATACCCACATTGGGAAGCTTTTTTGGGGGTCCAGGGGCGGACCCCCCTGAAGCTTTGGGATTTGTAGTATCCATATATAAAGATGTTGTCTATATGTAAATATAGAGTTAACTATTCTTTAGTTAATTGGCTTTTGAATTAGCTGTTTAGAGATTGGAAGATTATTAAGTGCACATTGCAAGCATATACTGTTATGATGAGGGCACTGTCCAAGTATTGATGAATTTTAGCCCGGATAGATAAATACTGTCGATTGCAATCATCCCGATGGAACCCTGAATAGAATAAGTCAAGGGATACCCACATTGGAAAGCTTATTGGGGTCCTGGGGGCGGAGCCCCCGGAAGCTTTGGGATTTGTAATATCCAGAAATACAATAAACGATTGAATAGTTAGCTTAATTTTAGTGAGCGAAGCGCAAACGCACAGTGGGCCAGGATCGCCTGAAAGTTTGCCAAGAGAGAAGTCCTGAATAAAAGTATTGAATGAGTAGGCCTACATGGCTGGTATTGGGTCAAATGACCTTAATGGGGGTTCCAGGGGCGCAGCCTCGGAAGAATTTGGATTTGGGCAGTTTAGCATTATCAAAAAGTGGTTTAAAGAAGACTATTATAACAACTTCCATTCATGAGAGAGGGCAATGCTCCTTAATTTTAATGTCATTATATATTTGAACCCCAAATATTGGGGGGGGGATGATAATACAGGCCACCCCCCCCCCCCCCCCACCTGAAATATTGGAGGGATATATCCCCCTACCCCCTCCCCCCCCCCCCCCCCCGTGATCGCATATTAACAATACGAGTAATCGGATGGGGTAGGGTGGGGTGTGGTGGGAGGGGTTTGCTCAGCACATACCGCCGATACCAGGGAACAAATGAACAAATAAGAAATCCCCTCCCCCCCCCCCCCCAAAAAAAAAAAAAAAAAAAACACACACACACAAAACAACAACAGAACAAAATAGGGCAAAATAGGCAAATAATAGTATAATTGACATTCAAACTGATGCAGAACTACCACATGGACAGCAACGACTGGGATGAGATATCGGATAACTTCCTGATTGGCGGAGACGGCAACGTATACGAAGGAGGGAGGGTGGTGTGGGGGTGAGCACAAACTAAAATTGGATACTAACCATGATAGCTAGGGTGTAGGCCAACCGGCATATAACTTTTACTACTATCTAGACGAGGTGACTTTATAATTATATCGACAAAATAATAGTATAGATTTTTTCGGCCAATTTCGTAAGCTTCTCATTCGTCATTCAATTTCGCAAATTTGAGCCGAAGGTTTGCAATTGTGGTTCAAAATTGCATTTTGTTCGCACGATTTAGCTCTTCGGTCAAGCGATTTACCACTTTCAGCTTTCAATTTAAAAAAGACGCTATTTGTATTCAATTTCGCCAACGGATTTCATAGAAGGCGGTGTTACGTAATCACGAATTTTCTCGCTTGAAATTGAATGTCAAATTTACGAAATAGAAACACGTTTTAAATCGAATGCAAACAAAATGTTTTCGAATGATCGTTATATGAATTCGAATGCTAAAAAACGAATTTTAACTGCAAAATACAGCTGCGGTGACAAAATCGGCGAAATTATAATGCACACATGAATCAACACAATTAATTCGTGTGACCAACTTACGAAATTGACCGAGAAATCCTATATTTAAACTGATTAAATCTGCAGGGCTTTCACATGAGAAGAGAAGATGATCCCAATCCCGGCAGAGGCTGGGATGATATCGGATACAACTTCCTGATTGGCGGAGATGGCAACGTATACGAAGGCCGCGGTTGGACTATCAGGGGCGCGCATGCAGGGAGGATTTACAACGCAAAATCACTGGGTAGGTAGGACTACTTAAAGTATAAGTTCCGTAAATTTTGAGGAAATTTGACCACTTTTATTAGCAGATTAGTAAGAAGAAAATAACCAGGCACGAACGAACCACTAGTCTATAGTTGTTCGTTCGAGATGCACGTGAGTTTGGTCAATTCAGACAAAGTAATGAAATCCCTTTATAGGTGCCCCCATTAATTTCCCTCATATAATAATATCCTTATATACCCCCTAACCCCATCACACATCACACACATAAGTGATTTCATATGAAATTACTAATTTGAAATAGTAAACATTATAATTGCAAACATAATACTGTTAATCTTATAATATACGTGACCCCCATCATAATTATCTGTTGTTGCCAATTAATAAATCTGGGCATAAATTTACATTTCAAAAAGCTTCTAGTACGTTCTAGTGCTTTGGAACTTGAAATAATAAACGTAATGAAATTGAACTAATTTAAGGTTTATTCTCCAGGTATTGTTTACTAAATTTAAAACATCTATTCTAGGCTTCGCCAAATACTAAAATACTACTATATGTTTTTGTTTGAAGGATATTTTGATAATGCCTTGTCATTGTATTGCATTCATAAAGATGCAGCCGTTGACAAAGTTATCAATTGTATAGACCTACGGTCCTTTTGAAATAGATTAATAGAGAATATGGTTGTTTCGAGGAAATTTGCATTTAAAATAAGCATAAGATACAGTCCTTTTGCAAAAGTAACACTCATAATTGCAAATATGATGTGTTTTTCGAAGATGTGTTAAAATGCTTTTAAAAAAATGTAATCCCGTAATTAAAAAAAAGAAAGAATAGGCACATCGGGTACAGTCCTTTTGAAAGAGTATTATTGATAATTGCAAATATCACATTATGATTGTTTCGATAATATTTGATAATTGAATGCATTCATACATATTGAGCAGGAGACACAACCATAATAGGCCCATAAAGCCCGGCGCAGACAGAGCCGACTCGACTCGATCCGACTGATGTTCAGTCGATTGGCTATGTGGCCTCACGACTCCTATTTGCCAGTCGGAAGCAAGTCAGAAGCCAATCGCGGGTCCGATTCAACTTTTTGAATCGGCCGCGACTGAATCGGACGGACTGTGGCTTTCAGTCGGGTTGGGTCGGATTGGGTTGAGTCGGCACTGTCCGTGCCTGGCTGTAGATGCAGTCCTCATGAAATATGGTACAGTTGTTTAAAATATATAAATTATCGTTGCTCGTTCAGGTATCTGTATGATCGGTACCTACACCAACACTGCCCCGTCTGACATGATGATGGGCACCTTGCGGCGGCTCTTGAATTGTGCGCAGAGAAAGTATGTACACCCGATTATTGAGAGATTCTTGATAATAATCATATTATCAATACAAAAATGAAACAAAGAAAAGTGGGCTACACTGCCTTTTTCATGACAGGGTATTATGTTAAGACCGTCGTAACTGTCCTTTGTGATCGGAACAAACGCCATCCGTATGCCCGTACTTAGATCAGTCACAGTCACGTGACGGTTAATACGGTCTTAACATAACATGCGTAAGGCCCTGTCATGAAACGGGCCCCAGACCTCTGGATTGCTAGAACAGTGCTCTACCAATACATAACTTATAATTAGTGTGTGTATACAAAAGTGCTAGTACAATGGTTCACCATTTACTTGTGTTGTCATGTGTTAACTTTGTTTGTCAGTCTGTTTGGTTGTTCGTTCATTTGTTTGGAGCCAGCCGAACAAATCTCGTTAGTGACAATTCGCGTAAATACATACCACACCCTTATAAACAATATTTTGTTTTAAGTTAAGAAGGCAGGGATGATCTAATAATTATGTTTTGACAATGTTGTGATCGTTTGTTAAAGAGACAGTTCATTTTTTACATCTAAACAGTTTCTAGTTGACGGATGGGGATGAATGTAACACACACACAAACAATCAGATCGAACAGCCCTGTAATTTGGATTTTACGAATGAAAAACGAATGCGTCCCTCCATTAAACTTTATATCGGTCAATAAAAGAGTTTAACTGATTTAGCATAATATTACAAGAATATTGTACTTATTCTTGTAAAGGTATTGTGAAGCTGACATTTGTAAAGGTATGTCACTGAAAAAATCTCAAAAATGAAGAATATATAATTACATGTAGGCAGTTTAAGCAAAGTGCGGTTATTTTGTTTAGTATCCGCTCATGCCATTGTTATTTTTGCGCGAGTCACGTAGGGGTCACGTATAGCGTTGTGGTACTCCGTGGAATCCGTGTACGAACTTTCTCACTAGGTGAGTACGCGTATAATGCACAATTAACCGTTGGACGATGGTTTATTAGTTTTAGGTCTATAACTCCACGAAAAAGAGATTTCAAGCCCTAATTTGTTCAGGCATGTTCTTTCATATAAGACAATAACCTCGCAACTTTTGAAATTTGGCTTGCAAAAGAGGAACTATCACTTTAACTTTGTTCATTGTCATCAGACATAACAAATCATGTTATCAATGTCGCTTTTATACATCATATACATCATATACATTTTATACATCATATGTCCATAGTCACTACCTGGCTTCCGGATTCACGCTGCTCGGTCACCGTGATGTGCCAAATAGTACCACTCTGTGCCCCGGTGACTCCCTCAATGATCTAGTTCGGAGTCCCAGTTTCTTGGTAAGTATTCTGTCAAATCACCATCATCATCGTCGTCGTTGTCATCATCATCATCTTAAGCCCTATCATCATCTTCATCGATCATCATCACCATCATCACTATCATCACCACCATCACCACCATCACCACCACCATCATCATCATTATCACCACCATCGTCATCATCATCATCGTAACCGTCGCCATCTTCAACTTGTTTATTGTTAATCGAGTGGTGTGTACTTTCAATTCCATGTGGCCTCTTCATTTTACCACATCGAACTGAAAGTTTGTTAATGATTTATTTTAATTACCAAAACAAAATGATTCAATCATGGCGTAAATAAGCCCTGTTTTTTTAGTATAATATTTTGATGGGAAATGTTTGTTACGATATTCTTTCACGATGCCATATTATACATGTACATGTATATCACTAACTTGTTCGTTATGCTTATAATGCCTAATTTGATACATTAATTTATTTTCTGTCTTATTTTGTCATTCTGGAATACATCAGCGTGGATAATCCTTAGGACGGCGATCAGGGCACCCTCTAAATGGACTAGATTGGCTCACCATCACCAACGGTGAAAAACCCGTTCCCGAGATTCTGAAATATCCATAGACTTTGTACACAACCCACCCGGTTCCCGTAGTCAAGGTGTAAAATGTCACAGGAATTATCGTTTCGGTGTTTAACACGCCAATCCAGAAAAAAACGTAACATATTGTGATGCAACGTGACGTAACATAACGCAACGTACGTAACGACAACGTCTTTTGTTTAGTAAAATTGCTGGTTAATTAACCTGAAGTAACGACTATTTACCATGCTCAACATAAAGTCATTGCTATAACAAGTTGAAAATATAACCTGAAGGGTAACGTTCTGGATGTAGAGGGCAGCATTTAATTCTGAATTTAGAACTTAACCCTAACAAGACTGGGGGGCGGGGCTGATTTAGCAATAATTCCGCAACGCGCGCAGGTATTGCCGCGGAACTTTATGAGTTTTTTCATTGAAGTCTCGCGCAACTTTTGAGACCAAATTTGCGACGACCAGGTATACCGTTCTAAAGTCACGTGACCTTTTGTAAGTGAGCGTCAGCCTGAAAATCGCTAAATTTTGTGATTTGTGTACAAATCCTATGGAAATTGATTTTTTCCTAGAAAAGACAAAATCTTCATTATTTTTCATTCTAATCACTGCAATCATTTAATTTGGGGCTAAAAATGGTTGAATAATGGTAAATAATTATTTCCATTGAAAAAACAATAAAAACATAAGTCGAAAAAACAAAGAAATACATAAAGAAATGCAATTTTCGCATAATTAATTAGCTCTAATTAGCATATTATAATTAGAACAAACAATTTAACTATGCAATAATGAATGGCTCATGGACATCTATCACCATGCCAAATTTGGAGTTGATTGGAGTTTCGATTGCCGAGAAAACTACGAAAAATACAAACAAATACAATTTTCGCATAATTAATTAGCTCTAATTAGCATATTCTAATTATTATTTTTGTTTTAAACTACGAAATATTGTAGACCTTATCGACATCTATCACGATGCAAAATTTGGAGTCGATCGGAGTTTTAGTTGCCGAGATCTTAGGGGGGGGGGGGGGCCCTTTTACCCCCCCCCCCCCCCCCCCCAGTTTTTTAAAGGTTCAAATAGCCCAGTCTTGTTAGGGTTAATAGAGCAGTCTCAAGAAAAAAGATTTCAACATTTCTGATGTTGATGTTATCATTACATTCGTTGATATCGTTATAATCATTGTAATACATGATGGTTGTAGGGTTTGCCAAATCTAACAGACGCATCTTCATTTTGATTTTGTCTCGTTCTTATTTTCAGTATCATTTTGTCCGAAAGAGACGTGTTTTATTAGACTCTCGGGCGCATTTTGCCCGAACATGTCACGTTTCGCCCAAAAGTGACATGTTCTGCCCAAATTGTAGGTGCCCTTTGCTCAAATATCGCCTTTTAAAATTATGTCGCGATTATAGCCCCCACCCCCCCCCCCCCCCCCCGGGGGCCCACGCCTCGTACACCTATATAATTATATGAAGAGCTTAGTTCCAAAAGACGCTAAATCCACTTACCATAACAAAATGTAGTTTACAACATCAGCACATTAATAAGCTATCTATAACTATCTAGAAATCCAAACTATAGTATAAATGACACAACCCAAATCTAAATATAGAACGTTCAATTTTATATTCCCAAAGGAATGTGTACCAAGTTGCACAAAGAAACATGTTTTTCGCCAACATTTAAAAAGTGGATTTAGCTCCTTTTGTAATTACGCTATTATATATTCCAACATCAGAAACAATTAACGCAATATTTCGACTAGAAACCCTCTTGTCCTTTTTAGAGATGCAGCATCATCGAAGCCACAAACAATGACAATGTATATTAATAATATTACTAATTATGTTCCAAATGCTCATATCACCGACTCTAAACGATAAACAAACAATAATATTCTGACATGGAACGGATAAATCCGGACTGGACTGAGCGTATTCGTGCAGGGCCAACTTACGGTACCAAACAGTCAGTTTCCTGACTTTCTGTGTAGCGCCATCTGTGTTGTCATACATGTACCTGGATGCCCGGCGTTGCTGGATTATCAGCATGCTATGCTAAGCATCAATATAATTATTGTTATTTAGGTGATACGTATATATACGTATCACCTATTGTTATTACTCAGCGGGGTGTTTCCACAATCGCACAATACTTCACGATCATCTCTGGCTTTGTGTATATAATTCGTGTCATGTTACAAGGCTCGATCTCGATAAGATCTTGTTCATAACATATCAAATTATCATGCGACATCATTTGATAACGCTACCACGATCCGTCGTCATTTCCCGCGGTCATTCCGATTTCATTCGACATCATTTTGATAACGCTATCACGATCCGTCTTTATTTCCCGCGGTCATTACGATCTCTAAATATACCGCAATTGTGGAAACACAATTATTAGGTGATACGTATAGCGTATCACGTATTGTTATTACTCAGCGGGGTGTTTCCACAATCGCACAATACTTCACGATCATCTCTGGCTTTGTGTATATAACTCGTGTCATGTTACAAGGCTCGATCTCGATAAGATCTTGTTCATAACATATCAAATCATCATGCGACATCATTTGATAACGCTACCACGATCCGTCGTCATTTCCCGCGGTCATTCCGATTTCATTCGACATCATTTTGATAACGCTATCACGATCCGTCTTTATTTCCCGCGGTCATTACGATCTCCAAATATACCGCAATTGTGGAAACACAATTATTAGGTGATACGTATAGCGTATCACCTATTGTTATTACTCAGCGGGGTGTTTCCACAATCGCACAATACTTCACGATCATCTCTGGCTTTGTGTATATAATTCGTGTCATGTTACAAGGCTCGATCTCGATAAGATCTTGTTCATAACATATCAAATTATCATGCGACATCATTTGATAACGCTACCACGATCCGTCGTCATTTCCCGCGGTCATTCCGATTTCATTCGACATCATTTTGATAACGCTATCACGATCCGTCTTTATTTCCCGCGGTCATTACGATCTCGAAATATACCGCAATTGTGGAAACACAATTATTAGGTGATACGTACGTATACGTATCACCTTTTGTTATTACTCAGCGGGGTGTTTCCACAATCGCACAATACTTCACGATCATCTCTGGCTTTGTGTATATAATTCGTGTCATGTTACAAGGCTCGATCTCGATAAGATCTTGTTCATAACATATCAAATTATCATGCGACATCATTTGATAACGCTACCACGATCCGTCGTCATTTCCCGCGGTCATTCCGATTTCATTCGACATCATTTTGATAACGCTATCACGATCCGTCTTTATTTCCCGCGGTCATTACGATCTCGAAATATACCGCAATTGTGGAAACACAATTATTAGGTGATACGTATAGCGTATCACGTATTGTTATTACTCAGCGGGGTGTTTCCACAATCGCACAATACTTCACGATCATCTCTGGCTTTGTGTATATAACTCGTGTCATGTTACAAGGCTCGATCTCGATAAGATCTTGTTCATAACATATCAAATTATCATGCGACATCATTTGATAACGCTACCACGATCCGTCGTCATTTCCCGCGGTCATTCCGATTTCATTCGACATCATTTTGATAACGCTATCACGATCCGTCTTTATTTCCCGCGGTCATTACGATCTCCAAATATACCGCAATTGTGGAAACACAATTATTTTTATTCTTTTTCTTTGTACGTTTTTTGTGTCTCGTGTCTGTAAAATTTGGCTGGGGATATGATAATGAAACCTGGTGAACATAATAGACCTTGGTCCGACATTGTGCACCTGGGTAATGATTATGACGGTACTACTCTGTGACGTCATGGAGACGCCATTTTGTGAAATATTTCAACAGCCCATACCTTTCTTACGTAATGGTATATTTTCACCAAATTCTGTACATGGCAAGCTAAGTTCAAGGGCTATATAAAAATGTCGCACCCAAGGTCGTACGGACAACGACGGACGCGTACGCGCGCGTCAAAGGGTAAAAATCCTTGAAAAATTCTCAAATCAACCGGCGAACCAATTTTCCATACGTTTCAGGTCATTCCGAGCATTTCAAAATTTTGCGCGCGTGCGCGTTTGCGCGCGCGCTTTTTCACGCGTAGCGCGCACGGAACAAAAAAATGGCGTTTTTTTTTTTGGAAACTGTTCCTAATACTTTCTATGATAAATTAAAACAGTTTCCAGATCTCCTCGACCAAAAACGCTCGAACAGGAGGGCGTAAAACTTTAAAATCCGCGAGTGCTGCTATGCACAAAATATGTACAAAATATGCCCTTTTTTAATTGATAATAATTTTTAAAATCCACGGGCGATTTTGTTAAAAATATTTTTCCTTGCAGACGAATGAGTTGTAGAATACAACGTCATGCATCCTTATCGCCAACCAAACCTCATTATGTAATCATATGACCATGAGAAGTTAACATTAGCAGTTTTCAACGATTTTATCATTTGCGATTATGTATATATCGTGTTTGGATTCCGATATCTCGGTCAATTCTGCTTGAATCTGTCCCAAGTTTTGATATCTTGTAGCTGGGACGATCCTGAACAATTACTATCTCTTTCCGACCGGAAATGTGCCGATGCGCGCGTGCTACACATGAAATCCGCGCGTGCTGCCATATGTAAAATATGTGAAAATGTGGTAAAAACATGCCCTGTTCAATTGATCATAAATTTGAAAATCCATGTTCAGTATTTTGGTTGTTGTGTATTCGTGACAGAGTATGAGTTGTAGATATGGTGCGATATTCAAAAATCGCCAATCGGACATCGTGACGTCATCAATTTGCCATGAAAAGCGAAAATTAAATTCTGATTGATTTCATAAATTTTGTGTTATGTTTTGAAGGTGCAGTTGTGTGTCTATCTCCTTCGATTCTGGTCGAATACGTCTACAATTTTGATATGCTGTAGCGGAGATCTGGAGGAAAAATAATGTGTTCCTATTATGTTGCTCAAATAATGGAAACATTTGTTTTCCCTCTATTGCAATGTAGCATACAAATAATTCAAGATATTCCCAGTAAGCCGTTATATATCTTTTGTTTCATAACTTATGGCGTTTTTAATTAGATGTTTGAAAACAGTAATTGATTCTCAATACAGCGCACATCAAATGTATGCATATAATGCGTTGCCAATTAACGAGACCAGAACACCCTCCCCAATGTTAGGGTCTTCGCCCTCACACTACATCATACAATTTTATGAAACGCCCCTCCTTCCAGTAACGGTCAAAATAGTCTCTCACCCCTAGCATTTGTGCGTAGTATCCCTATTAGAAATGAAATAATGCATGGGGAAGGAATTGTGATTCTCACTGTATGTTTAAACACCAACGTATAGCACAATATTCATTTCTTCATTCATATCATGCATGTGTGTTTCATACCATGGAGTAAACAATTTAAGAGAGGTGTGTGTTGACTAACATATCATGACGGAACATTTTATGTTACACGACCGTGTTAATGATGGTGGTGATGATTATTGGATGATCTATTATGTTTCAGAATATCACAAAGGTGGGATCGAGTATGCTGTGCATTAAAGGTGATTATTCCTGATTCTATGTTACACGTGTTAATGATGGTGGTGATAATTATTGGATTATCTATTATGCTTCAGAATATCACGAAGTGGGGATTAATACTTGTCTCGATAATAGATTGTTTTGTTGTTTTAGACATGCATACTGACTAAATTAATGCTTTCGTGATGGAAAATGCTATATGAATTTTAGTTGTAATGAAAGTAATGAAATATACAGTTAATATATTTGTAGAAAAATATTAGGAATATATCACCAATGTGAAAAGGTAGTTTCAGTAGAGCCAGTGTGACAAAAAGCAGACTTGTATCTGAAACCTTAACCCTTTCAATTTGGAAAGTGTATTATTTATGTGTTGTATTATAGTGTCCTACGGACGTGAATAAAGACACTTGTAAAAGATCATCTTGTAAGATGATACATGGTCATAGATTAGCTCCAGTTTGGACTGGTAGAGTTCACGGGCGTATAGATCGGGGGAGGGGGTGGGATGGGTAATATACCCCCTCCCTTTTTTGGGTGGGGGTGTGGGGGGGGGGGGGGGGGAGGCAATGGCCTGTACAATAATTCCCCGCTATTTTTAACATTACATCTTTATAAAAATACATAAGAATACTAATAATAACCACGCTTCTAATTAGAGTGATGTTTTAAACACAAATTTCGAACGGGCTCCAAATGGGAGGAGGGTAATAACCATCCCATACCCTCCCTTAAATTTGTATAGACCTGGTATAGACATATACATGTACATGTGAGAGTGATTGTGTGTGTGTGTGTGTGTGTGTGTGTGTGTGTGTGTGTGTGTGTGTGTGTGTGTGTGTGTGTTACTAAAATTTACTAAAATAATAGGCCTAGACCTGTTTTGTTACTTGTTATCTTGGGCCCAACCATAGAGTCTTGATGATAACTGTATGGACTCAACATATATAATGTATGTTTAGGTTGATTGCCCTCTACAATGATAATTGTGTAAGATTTCCTCCAAATAAAATTGGTTTAAACTTGTTGTGGAAAGGTTCAAAAGATAAATTTTCAAATGGGTACGGATCACCTAATTCGTCTATGACGAATTTCATGTCTAGTTTTTATTCTTTTTCTTTGTACGTTTTTTGTGTCTCGTGTCTGTAAAATTTGGCTGGGGATATGATAATGAAACCTGGTGAACATAATAGACCTTGGTCCGAAATTGTGCACCTGGGTAATGATTATGACGGTACTACCCTGTGACGTCATGGGGACGCCATTTTGTGAAATATTTCAACAGCCCATATCTTTCTTACGTAATGGTATATTTTCACCAAATTTTGTACATGGCAAGCTAAGTTCAAGGGCTATATAAAAATGTCGCACCCAAGGTCGTACGGACAACGACGGACGCGTACGCGCGCGTCAAATGGTAAAAATCCTTGAAAAATTCTCAAATCAACCGGCGAACCAATTTTCCATACGTTTCAGGTCATTCCGAGCATTTCAAAATTTTGCGCGCGTGCGCGTTTGCGCGCGCGCTTTTTCACGCGTAGCGCGCACGGAACAAAAAAATGGCGTTTTTTTTTTTGGAAACTGTTCCCAATACTTTCTATGATAAATTAAAACAGTTTCCAGATCTCCTCGACCAAAAACGCTCGAACAGGAGGGCGTAAAACTTTAAAATCCGCGAGTGCTGCTATGCACAAAATATGTACAAAATATGCCCTTTTTTAATTGATAATAATTTTTAAAATCCACGGGCAATTTTGTTAAAAATATTTTTCCTTGCAGACGAATGAGTTGTAGATACAACGTCATGCATCCTTATCGCCAACCAAACCTCATTATGTAATCATATGACCATGAGAAGTTAACATTAGCAGTTTTCAACGATTTTATCATTTGCGATTATGTATATATCGTGTTTGGATTCCGATATCTCGGTCAATTCTGCTTGAATCTGTCCCAAGTTTTGATATCTTGTAGCTGGGACGATTCTGAACAATTACTATCTCTTTCCGACCGGAAATGTGCCGATGCGCGCGTGCTACACATGAAATCCGCGCGTGCTGCCATATGTAAAATATGTGAAAATGTGGTAAAAACATGCCCTGTTCAATTGATCACTAATTGAAAATCCATGTTCAGTATTTTGGTTGTTGTGTATTCGTGACAGAGTACGAGTTGTAGATATGGTGCGATATTCAAAAATTGCCAATCGGACATCGTGACGTCATCAATCTGCCATGAAAAGCGAAAATTTAATTTTGATTGATTTCATAAATTTTGTGTTATGTTTTGAAGGTGCAGTTGTGTGTCTATCTCCTTCGATTCTGGTCGAATACGTCTACAATTTTGATATGTTGTAGCGGAGATCTGGAGGAAAAATAATATGTTCCTATTATGTTGCTCAAATAATGGAAACATTTGTTTTCCCTCTATTGCAATGTAGCATACAAATAATTCAAGATATTCCGAGTAAGCCGTTATATTTCTTTTGTTTCATAACTTATGGTGTTTTTAATTAAATGTTTGAAAACAGTAATTGGTTCTCCAAACAGAGCACAACAAATTGATGCATATAATGCCTTGCTAATTAACGTGACTAAGCCGCCCTCCCCAAAGTATGTGGCTTCGCCCCTATTACTACGTCATACAATTTCATATAACGCCCACCTCTTTCAGTAACGGTCAAAATAATCTCTCAACCCTAGCGTTTGCGTGTAGTAATCCCTATGAGCGCTGCAATAATGGAGAAAGGTGATTTTGACTCGACCTGTATCAACGTAATTCGATCCCTACGAACTGAAGTATATACCGCGATAACACGGCCCTCTCTTCCTACACACGAAGTGGGGATCAAGTATTGTGCCTGGAAAGTTTTTGTCTCTTCTCTGATCAACACGTTATTTTACAGGTAAGACAATATAATTTCTATCTTACATGGATAATTGAAGTTATATCGCATTTTATAATGTTAAGGTAGTCATGTTAAAGTTATATATTTATAATGAATGAGATGGAAACTAGTGGAATTATGAGGGAAGAGTTTGAGAGAGATTATACTAGTTATAGTTGTATAACTTGCTGAATATTGAGAATAATCTTTGTATTGTTTATGGTAATTATCTAAGTAATAATTATATACTGGTTGATTAATAATATCTGATGTAAAAGAGAGACACAAGTTGTGAATTAATACATGTATATTATAAGTGAGTATACTGTTGCATAAAGATTTAGCATGAGGTACTGCTGTGAACAGTGAAGATTAACTTTGAATGTTCGATGTGAACGTGACTTATAATTATTTTTCTGTGTGTTCTCCTATACTTATGATTGTATTTGTGGAACCAGCCAAAGCATAAAGCCGTGTGTATGAAAAGGGTTTAGTTATTCCAATCGCCCCTTACCGAAACTAAAATTTAGATAAACAAACGTATATCTGCATTCTGTCTCATTCACGAAATGGTTGACAAAGTGTAGTCTTATGGATCAGACCCATTTAGTATATAATTTTGTATTGTACATCGACGAAACGTACACAATGCATAGTTGACCTTAGAATAGTAATTCAAATTGTCTGGAATATAGAATAACTAGGAAGACTGGTAATTTGTGTTGTGGAAGATGATGTATTTGCTTCTCTGAGAAACCTCCCAAAAGAATAACTTTGTACAATTGCATGGTTTAAAGGTACACTTGAGTATTGGTACTTCCCGAAATGCCCCATGACACAAAATTGGTTGGTTCTAATTCAATTAGAAAGTTCCTTGAATAAAACATGTAAAATGAGAATCATTCCCTTTCAAATGTTCTCATAATTGTAAAATTTCATTTAAAAATATTTTATTTATATATTGTCTAGACAATCGATATCTTGATTTGTTTTTAAATACTTAAAATGCATATATCACTTCTTAAAAAAATAAAAAGAGGTTTTTAAATAGTTGATACTATCTTCATCTAATCATTATTTTCACACAACATCACATGCACAATTTTGCTTTCTTAGAAAGCACCCTCTTGAGTTGTAACAGCTATTTAAACAAAAATGATAACCGGGTCTTTACTTTGTCGTTTGTTATTTTCTATACATGTCAACCATTAGACCGGCAGCCCAGAGGTCTTTTGTGCATCGAAAAGCGTACTGATTGTTGAACATATTTGGTCAACAATAGACAATATTAAAGAAGATATTCTTAATTTTTCGGGACAAAATTGAATGACAAAAGTATTATGGAAAACTATACTATCTCGTACAATGAAACTTAGATGTACATTCAACTATTTCACAATAATACATAGAAAAAAGAACTACTTAAAAAATTTTCACTTTTACAGTCTAAGAATCAATATCTATAGTATTTGGACACGGATATAAATTTTAAAAATGCAGAACATGTTGGAATAGTGTAAATGTCCATATAAAAAACAATAAAAGCAAATCTGTTATGTCATATCCCAAAGAACAAATAAAATTATAACATTTTTTTTTCTTTAGAATCTACCAACCTCTATTACAAACCATTTATTTATGAATTCACATACAATTATAGACATGAATTTCAGTAATTAAATAAATAAGAATTGTGTAAACCGATCTATCACAAATAAATTGACTGTACAATACTGATATGTTTAAGAAAATGTTACATCATAAACAAAATAAGATGAAATCATAAACGTTATTTCTTGACTCACTGTGTCAATTAACATCAAAGATCAAAAAACAATTTTGATTTATCAAGCATATATGCACAGAATATAATCCATTATATAACAAAAAGTTTAACTCAGGATGTGATTTGTCCATAACAGTGTATATACCGGAGGCAAAGATCTAATTTTTTTTAAATACTAAGTCGGCCATTTGTATAGACCTTTATGGTTTCCAGATAAATGCAATAAGATGTGTAGGGCATGAAAGGTGCGTGCCTTGCAATCAATATGGAGTTCGAATCTAGATACGCTCTAATATTGTGTACTTCAATAAGATACTTACTTAAGATAATTAATATGATCTTGACAATGCTTTAAAAACATCATGGGCAACACCCAGTATGATTCAAATTCACAATAGGCCTGGCAGGCGCGTCATTATCCAGCTGATTTGAATGCTCCATGGGGAGTGGAATTAAGTTCATTTCTAGCGCTTGAGTATTGATAAATTCATAAACTAATACAAGACAAACACAACATCTACGCGGATTACAAAATGATGGTGGAATATTCGTCATATTACAGAAAAAGTCGGTTTTGTTCATAACTAGAAATGAAGATGTCCCAAGATTAACGCAACTATTGACTACACAAATCCTATAATCACGATTACAAATTTTGTAGACACCCTGTTCAGCATGATAAATGGTGCAAAACTGCCTTTTTTGTCGATATTAAATGTTGACTTCCAGATATTATAACTTTTTGTTCAGATATGGTACACACTTAAAACTTTCACATAGTATTGCTAATATAACTTGGCAGTTCTTCAAAAAGTATTAATCCAACTACTAATATAATTATTGATCTACACCAAATTATGTAAATCAATAATTTTCTATTGTTGGGGGAAAATGCCTAAAATTTAAGTTTGGGACTACAACTACTAGTAACCATGTAACATATCTTGAACCCAATAATGATTATTATCAGATTATAGAAACGTCTATTGTCTTTAATATAACTGCAAAATCATGCTGATTACAGGTGTCGTTTGGTACATTTCACCAATTATCTATAACAAATCAAAACAGCTGCTTTATTGGACACCATCTTGGATTTTGAGGTGTTCACAACAAATCTTTACTGATAGACCTCTGAATAATTTTTCCTTATTAAGATTTCCTGCAAATCAAATCGGTTTAAGCTTGTTGTGGAAAGGTTCAAAAGATACATTTTCAAATGGGTACGTATCACCTAATTCGTCTATGACGAATTTCATGTCTAGTTTTTATTCTTTTTCTTTGTACGTTTTTTGTGTCTCGTGTCTGTAAAATTTGGCTGGGGATATGATAATGAAACCTGGTGAACATAATAGACCTTGGTCCGAAATTGTGCACCTGGGTAATGATTATGACGGTACTACCCTGTGACGTCATGGGGACGCCATTTTGTGAAATATTTCAACAGCCCATATCTCTCTTACGTAATGGTATATTTTCACCAAAGTCTGTACATGGCAAGCTAAGTTCAAGGGCTATATAAAAATGTCGCACCCAAGGTCGTACGGACAACGACGGACGCGTACGCGCGCGTCAAAGGGTAAAAATCCTTGAAAAATTCTCAAATCAACCGGCGAACCAATTTTCCATACGTTTCAGGTCATTCCGAGCATTTCAAAATTTTGCGCGCGTGCGCGTTTGCGCGCGCGCTTTTTCACGCGTAGCGCGCACGGAACAAAAAAATTGCGTTTTCTTTTTTGGAAACTGTTCCTAATACTTTCTATGATAAATTAAAACAGTTTCCAGATCTCCTCGACCAATAACGCTCGAACAGGAGGGCGTAAAACTTTAAAATCCGCGAGTGCTGCTATGCACAAAATATGTACAAAATATGCCCTTTTTTAATTGATAATAATTTTTAAAATCCACGGGCGATTTTGTTAAAAATATTTTTCCTTGCAGACGAATGAGTTGTAGATACAACGTCATGCATCCTTATCGCCAACCAAACCTCATTATGTAATCATATGACCATGAGAAGTTAACATTAGCAGTTTTCAACGATTTTATCATTTGCGATTATGCATATATCGTGTTTGGATTCTGATATCTCGGTCAATTCTGCTTGAATCTGTCCCAAGTTTTGATATCTTGTAGCTGGGACGATCCTGAACAATTACTATCTCTTTCCGACCGGAAATGTGCCGATGCGCGCGTGCTACACATGAAATCCGCGCGTGCTGCCATATGTAAAATATGTGAAAATGTGGTAAAAACATGCCCTGTTCAATTGGTCATAAATTTGAAAATCCATGTTCAGTATTTTGGTTGTTGTGTATTCGTGACAGAGTATGAGTTGTAGATATGGTGCGATATTCAAAAATCGCCAATCGGACATCGTGACGTCATCGATTTGCCATGAAAAGCGAAAATTAAATTTTGATTGATTTCATAAATTTTGTGTTATGTTTTGAAGGTGCAGTTGTGTGTCTATCTCCTTCGATTCTGGTCGAATACGTCTACAATTTTGATATGCTGTAGCGGAGATCTGGAGGAAAAATAATGTGTTCCTATTATGTTGCTCAAATAATGGAAACATTTGTTTTCCCTCTATTGCAATGTAGCATACAAATAATTCAAGATATTCCCAGTAAGCCGTTATATTTCTTTTGTTTCATAACTTATGGCGTTTTTAATTAGATGTTTGAAAACAGTAATTGATTCTCAATACAGCGCACATCAAATTTATGCATATAATGCGTTGCCAATTAACGAGACCAGAACACCCTCCCCAATGTTAGGGTCTTCACCCTCATACTACATCATACAATTTTATGAAACGCCCCTCCTTCCAGTAACGGTCAAAATAGTCTCTCACCCCTAGCATTTGTGCGTAGTAATCCCTATTAGTGCTGCAATAATGGGGAGGGAATTTTGACTCATACTAACTGTACGTAGCAAGGTTCTTCCAATGCATACAAAACAATAGTGGATGTGTGTGAGAGGGTGATGGATGACCAAGGGTGGAAAGGTCTGGACAATGTTTACAGGATCTAGCCAGTGGTGTGAGTTGTGGAATGTTGATGAATAAATAGAGAGAATGACACAAAGTAAGAGAGAATGACAGAATATAAGAGTGGAATGATAAGATGATGATGGTACAATTTAGAGTACGATACTGCATAATCAAATAATATTCTTCAGGATATCACACTCCTCCCCCCTTTAGATTTTTACTTCAAATTATGTGGACGCATTATAGGTCTGATGGTGTGTAGTCTTATCGTTCAGGCTCATGAAGGTATATTAGTTTGTGTTGTACATACTACATAGACTTCACTTTTAGTAGTAAATGCAACTTGATTGTGTGAAATTAAATAATTATCAAAAGTGTCTGGAACATAAAGAATAAATATGACGACGACTACTTCTGATGATAGTGGCGTACTCAGGATTTTTTCAAGGGGGGGGGGGGGGGTTATTTCGTCAACCAACATTTTCAAGGGGGGGGGGGTGGGTGTCGGTAAATTTTTTTCGAGGGGGGAGGGGTGTCGGTGAAGATTTGTGAGGCGGGTGGGGGGTGGCACTGAAGATCTTTTCGAGGGGGTGTAGTTGGGGATTTGTTTTCGAAGGGGGAGGGGTTGTCGGTGAATATTTTTTGAGGGGGATGTCGGGAAAGATTTTGTTTGAGGGGTGTCAGTGAACATTATTTGAGGGGGTCGTCAGTGAAGATTTTCATCGGGGGGGGGGGGGGTGTTGGTGAAGATTGTTTCTCGGGGGGGGGGGTGTTGATGAAGATTTGTTGAGGGGGGTGTAGGCGAAATTTTGTTGATGGGGTAGTCTGAGAGAATTATTTGAGGGGGATTTCGGTGAACATTTTTCTCAGGGGGGGCGGTGTTGGTGAAGATTTTTTTTTATGGAGGGGGGGGAGGGGGGTGTTGGTGAAGATTATTCAAGGGGTCTAAGGTCAAAGGTCAAAGGTCATACGTATCACCTAATTCGTCACAGTGACGAATTTCATGTCTAGTTTTTATTCTTTTTCTTTGCACGTTTTTTGTGTCTCGTGTCTGTAAAATTTGGCTGGGGATATGATAATGAAACCTGGTGAACATAATAGACCTTGGTCCGACATTGTGCACCTGGGTAATGATTATGACGGTACTACTCTGTGACGTCATGGAGACGCCATTTTGTGAAATATTTCAACAGCCCATACCTTTCTTACGTAATGGTATATTTTCACCAAATTCTGTACATGGCAAGCTAAGTTCAAGGGCTATATAAAAATGTCGCACCCAAGGTCGTACGGACAACGACGGACGCGTACGCGCGCGTCAAAGGGTAAAAATCCTTGAAAAATTCTCAAATCAACCGGCGAACCAATTTTCCATACGTTCCAGGTCATTCCGAGCATTTCAAAATTTTGCGCGCGTGCGCGTTTGCGCGCGCGCTTTTTCACGCGTAGCGCGCACGGAACAAAAAAATTGCGTTTTTTTTTTTGGAAACTGTTCCCAATACTTTCTATGATAAATTAAAACAGTTCCCAGATCTCCTCGACCAAAAACGCTCGAACAGGAGGGCGTAAAACTTTAAAATCCGCGAGTGCTGCTATGCACAAAATATGTACAAAATATGCACTTTTTTAATTGATAATAATTTTTAAAATCCACGGGCAATTTTGTTAAAAATATTTTTCCTTGCAGACGAATGAGTTGTAGATACAACGTCATGCATCCTTATTGCCAACCAAACCTCATTATGTAATCATATGACCATGAGAAGTTAACATTACCAGTTTTCAACGATTTTATCATTTGCGATTATGTGTATATCGTGTTTGGATTCCGATATCTCGGTCAATTCTGCTTGAATCTGTCCCAAGTTTTGATATCTTGTAGCTGGGACGATTCTGAACAATTACTATTTCTTTCCGACCGGAAATGTGCCGATGCGCGCGTGCTACACATGAAATCCGCGCGTGCTGCCATATGTAAAATATGTGAAAATGTGGTAAAAACATGCCCTGTTCAATTGATCATAAATTTGAAAATCCATGTTCAGTATTTTGGTCGTTATGTTTTCGTGATAGAGTATGAGTTGTAGGTATAGTGCGATATTCAAAGTTCGCAAACCGGACATCATGACGTCATCAAATTGCCATGAAAAGCGAAAATTTAATTTTGATTGATTTCATAAATTTTGTATTATGTTTGGAAGGTGCAGTTGTGCTTCTATCTCCTTCGATTCCGCTCGAATACGTCTACAATTTTGATATGTTGTAGAGGAGATATTGAGGAAAAATAATATGTTCCTATTAATTTGCTCAAATAATGGCAACATTTGTTTTTCCTTTATTGCAATTTATCATACAAATATTTCAATAAATTCCAGGTAAGCCGTTATATTTCTTTTGTTTCGTAACTTATGGCGTTTTTAATTAGATGTTTGAAAACAGTAATTGATTCTCAATACAGCGCACATCAAATTTATCCATATAATGCGTTGCCAATTAACGAGACCAGAACACCCTCCCCAATGTTAGGGTCTTCGCCCTCATACTACATCATACAATTTTATGAAACGCCCCTCCTTCCAGTAACGGTCAAAATAGTCTCTCACCCCTAGCATTTGTGCGTAGTAATCCCTATTAGTGCTGCAATAATGGGGAGGGAATTTTGACTCATACTAACTGTACGTAGCAAGGTTCTTCCAATGCATACAAAACAATAGTGGATGTGTGTGAGAGGGTGATGGATGACCAAGGGTGGAAAGGTCTGGACAATGTTTACAGGATCCAGCCAGTGGTGTGAGTTGTGGAATGTTGATGAATAAATAGAGAGAATGACACAAAGTAAGAGAGAATGACAGAATATAAGAGTGGAATGATAAGATGATGATGGTACAATTTAGAGTACGATACTGCATAATCAAATAATATTCTTCAGGATATCACACTCCTCCCCCCTTTAGATTTTTACTTCAAATTATGTGGACGCATTATAGGTCTGATGGTGTGTAGTCTTATCGTTCAGGCCCATGAAGGTATATTAGTTTGTGTTGTACATACTACATAGACTTCACTTTTAGTAGTAAATGCAACTTGATTGTGTGAAATTAAATAATTATCAAAAGTGTCTGGAACATAAAGAATAAATATGACGACGACTACTTCTGATGATAGTGGCGTACTCAGGATTTTTCAAGGGGGGGGGGGTTATTTCGTCAACCAACATTTTCAAGGGGGGGGGGTGGGTTTCGGTAAATTTTTTTCGAGGGGGGAGGGGTGTCGGTGAAGATTTGTGAGGCGGGTGGGGGGTGGCACTGAAGATCTTTTCGAGGGGGTGTAGTTGGGGATTTGTTTTCGAAGGGGGAGGGGTTGTCGGTGAATATTTTTTGAGGGGGGTGTCGGTAAAGATTTTGTTTGAGGGGTGTCAGTGAACATTATTTGAGGGGGTCGTCAGTGAAGATTTTCATCGGGGGGGGGGGGGGTGTTGGTGAAGATTGTTTCTCGGGGGGGGGGGTGTTGATGAAGATTTGTTGAGGGGGGTGTAGGCGAAATTTTGTTGATGGGGTAGTCTGAGAGAATTATTTGAGGGGGATTTCGGTGAACATTTTTCTCAGGGGGGGCGGTGTTGGTGAAGATTTTTTTTTATGGAGGGGGGAGGGGGGTGTTGGTGAAGATTATTCAAGGGGTCTAAGGTCAAAGGTCAAAGGTCATACGTATCACCTAATTCGTCACAGTGACGAATTTCATGTCTAGTTTTTATTTTTTTTCTTTGTACGTTTTTTGTGTCTCGTGTCTGTAAAATTTGGCTGGGGATATGATAATGAAACCTGGTGAACATAATAGACCTTGGTCCGAAATTGTGCACCTGGGTAATGATTATGACGGTACTACCCTGTGACGTCATGGAGACTCCATTTTGTGAAATATTTCAACAGCCCATATCTTTCTTACGTAATGGTATATTTTCACCAAATTCTGTACATGGCAAGCTAAGTTCAAGGGCTATATAAAAATGTCGCGCCCAAGCTCGTACGGACAACGACGGACGCGTACGCGCGCGTCAAAGGGTAAACATCCTTGAAAAATTCTCAAATCAACCGGCGAACCAATTTTCCATACGTTTCAGGTCATTCCGAGCATTTCAGAATTTTGCGCGCGTGCGCGTTTGCGCGCGCGCTTTTTCACGCGTAGCGCGCACGGAACAAAAAAATTGCCGTTTTTTTTTTGGAAACTGTTCCCAATACTTTCTATGATAAATTAAAACAGTTTCCAGATCTCCTCGACCAAAAACGCTCGAACAGGAGGGCGTAAAACTTTAAAATCCGCGAGTGCTGCTATGCACAAAATATGTACAAAATATGCCCTTTTTTAATTGATAATAATTTTTAAAATCCACGGGCAATTTTGTTTAAAATATTTTTCCTTGCAGACGAATGAGTTGTAGATACAACGTCATGCATCCTTATCGCCAACCAAACCTCATTATGTAATCATATGACCATGAGAAGTTAACATTAGCAGTTTTCAACGATTTTATCATTTGCGATTATGTATATATCGTGTTTGGATTCCGATATCTCGGTCAATTCTGCTTGAATCTGTCCCAAGTTTTGATATCTTGTAGCTGGGACGATTCTGAACAATTACTATCTCTTTCCGACCGGAAATGTGCCGATGCGCGCGTGCTACACATGAAATCCGCGCGTGCTGCCATATGTAAAATATGTGAAAATGTGGTAAAAACATGCCCTGTTCAATTGATCATAAATTTGAAAATCCATGTTCAGTATTTTGGTTGTTGTGTATTCGTGACAGAGTATGAGTTGTAGATATGGTGCGATATTCAAAAATCGCCAATCGGACATCGTGACGTCATCAATTTGCCATGAAAAGCGAAAATTTAATTTTGATTGATTTCATAAATTTTGTGTTATGTTTTGAAGGTGCAGTTGTGTGTCTATCTCCTTCGATTCTGGTCGAATACGTCTACAATTTTGATATGTTGTAGCGGAGATCTGGAGGAAAAATAATATGTTCCTATTATGTTGCTCAAATAATGGAAACATTTGTTTTCCCTCTATTGCAATGTAGCATACAAATAATTCAAGATATTCCGAGTAAGCCGTTATATTTCTTTTGTTTCGTAACTTATGGTGTTTTTAATTAAATGTTTGAAAACAGTAATTGGTTCTCCAAACAGGGCACATCAAATTGATGCATATAATGCCTTGCTAATTAACGTGACTAAGCCGCCCTCCCCAAAGTATGTGGCTTCGCCCCTATTACTACGTCATACAATTTCATATAACGCCCACCTCTTTCAGTAACGGTCAAAATAATCTCTCAACCCTAGCGTTTGCGTGTAGTAATCCCTATTAGCGCTGCAATAATGGAGAAAGGTGATTTTGACTCGACCTGTATCAACGTAATTCGATCCCTACGAACTGAAGTATATACCGCGATAACACGGCCCTCTCTTCCTACACACGAAGTGGGGATCAAGTATTGTGCCTGGAAAGTTTTTGTCTCTTCTCTGATCAACACGTTATTTTACAGGTAAGACAATATAATTTCTATCTTACATGGATAATTGAAGTTATATCGCATTTTATAATGTTAAGGTAGTCATGTTAAAGTTATATATTTATAATGAATGAGATGGAAACTAGTGGAATTATGAGGGAAGAGTTTGAGAGAGATTATACTAGTTATAGTTGTATAACTTGCTGAATATTGAGAATAATCTTTGTATTGTTTATGGTAATTATCTAAGTAATAATTATATACTGGTTGATTAATAATATCTGATGTAAAAGAGAGACACAAGTTGTGAATTAATACATGTATATTATAAGTGAGTATACTGTTGCATAAAGATTTAGCATGAGGTACTGCTGTGAACAGTGAAGATTAACTTTGAATGTTCGATGTGAACGTGACTTATAATTATTTTTCTGTGTGTTCTCCTATACTTATGATTGTATTTGTGGAACCAGCCAAAGCATAAAGCCGTGTGTATGAAAAGGGTTTAGTTATTCCAATCGCCCCTTACCGAAACTAAAATTTAGATAAACAAACGTATATCTGCATTCTGTCTCATTCACGAAATGGTTGACAAAGTGTAGTCTTATGGATCAGACCCATTTAGTATATAATTTTGTATTGTACATCGACGAAACGTACACAATGCATAGTTGACCTTAGAATAGTAATTCAAATTGTCTGGAATATAGAATAACTAGGAAGACTGGTAATTTGTGTTGTGGAAGATGATGTATTTGCTTCTCTGAGAAACCTCCCAAAAGAATAACTTTGTACAATTGCATGGTTTAAAGGTACACTTGAGTATTGGTACTTCCCGAAATGCCCCATGACACAAAATTGGTTGGTTCTAATTCAATTAGAAAGTTCCTTGAATAAAACATGTAAAATGAGAATCATTCCCTTTCAAATGTTCTCATAATTGTAAAATTTCATTTAAAAATATTTTATTTATATATTGTCTAGACAATCGATATCTTGATTTTTTTTTAAATACTTAAAATGCATATATCACTTCTTAAAAAAATAAAAAGAGGTTTTTAAATAGTTGATACTATCTTTATCTAATCATTATTTTCACACAACATCACATGCACAATTTTGCTTTCTTAGAAAGCACCCTCTTGAGTTGTAACAGCTATTTAAAAAAAAATGATAACCGGGTCTTTACTTTGTCGTTTGTTATTTTCTATACATGTCAACCATTAGACCGGCAGCCCAGAGGTCTTTTGTGCATCGAAAAGCGTACTGATTGTTGAACATATTTGGTCAACAATAGACAATATTAAAGAAGATATTCTTAATTTTTCGGGACAAAATTGAATGACAAAAGTATTATGGAAAACTATACTATCTCATACAATGAAATTTAGATGTACATTCAACTATTTCACAATAATACCTAGAAAAAAGAACTACTTAAAAAATTTTCACTTTTACAGTCTAAGAATCAATATCTATAGTATTTGGACACGGATATAAATTTTAAAAATGCAGAACATGTTGGAATAGTGTAAATGTCCATATAAAAAACAATAAAAGCAAATCTGTTATGTCATATCCCAAAGAACAAATACAATTATAACATTTTTTTTTCTTTAGAATCTACCAACCTCTATTACAAACCATTTATTTATGAATTCACATACAATCATAGACATGAATTTCAGTAATTAAATAAATAAGAATTGTGTAAACCGATCTATCACAAATAAATTGACTGTACAATACTGATATGTTTAAGAAAATGTTACATCATAAACAAAATAAGATGAAATCATAAACGTTATTTCTTGACTCACTGTGTCAATTAACATCAAAGATCAAAAAACAATTTTGATTTATCAAGCATATATGCACAGAATATAATCCAAACAAAAAGTTTAACTCAGGATGTGATTTGTCCATAACAGTGTATATACCGGAGGCAAAGATCCATCTAATTTGTTTTAAATACTAAGTCGGCCATTTGTATAGACCTTTATGGTTTCCAGATAAATGCAATAAGATGTGTAGGGCATGAAAGGTGCGTGCCTTGCAATCAATATGGAGTTCGAATCTAGATACGCTCTAATATTGTGTACTTCAATAAGATACTTACTTAAGATAATTAATATGATCTTGACAATGCTTTAAAAACATCATGGGCAACACCCAGTATGATTCAAATTCACAATAGGCCTGGCAGGCGCGTCATTATCCAGCTGATTTGAATGCTCCATGGGGAGTGGAATTAAGTTCATTTCTAGCGCTTGAGTATTGATAAATTCATAAACTAATACAAGACAAACACAACATCTACGCGGATTACAAAATGATGGTGGAATATTCGTCATATTACAGAAAAAGTTGGTTTTGTTCATAACTAGAAATGAAGATGTCCCAAGATTAACGCAACTATTGACTACACAAATCCTATAATCAAGATTACAAATTTTGCAGACACCCTGTTCAGCATGATAAATGGTGCAAAACTGCCCTTTTTGTCGATATTAAATGTTGACTTCCAGATATTATAACTTTTTGTTCAGATATGGTACACACTTAAAACCTTCACATAGTATTGCTAATATAACTTGGCAGTTCTTCAAAAAGTATTAATCCAACTACTAATATAATTATTGAACTACACCAAATTATGTAAATCAATAATGTTCTATTGTTGGGGGGAAATGCCTAAAATTTAAGTTTGGGACTACAACTACTAGTAACCATGTAACATATCTTGAACCCAATAATGATTATTATCAGATTATAGAAACGTCTATTGTCTTTAATATAACTGCAAAATCATGCTGATTACAGGTGTCGTTTGGTACATTTCACCAATTATCTATAACAAATCAAAACAGCTGCTTTATTGGACACCATCTTGGATTTTGAGGTGTTCACAACAAATCTTTACTGATAGACCTCTGAATAATTTTTCCTCATTAAGATTTCCTGCAAATCAAATCGGTTTAAGCTTGTTGTGGAAAGGTTCAAAAGATACATTTTCAAATGGGTACGTATCACCTAATTCGTCTATGACGAATTTCATGTCTAGTTTTTATTTTTTTTATTTGTACGTTTTTTGTGTCTCGTGTCTGTAAAATTTGGCTGGGGATATGATAATGAAACCTGGTGAACATAATAGACCTTGGTCCGAAATTGTGCACCTGGGTAATGATTATGACGGTACTACCCTGTGACGTCATGGAGACGCCATTTTGTGAAATATTTCAACAGCCCATATCTTTCTTACGTAATGGTATATTTTCACCAAATTCTGTACATGGCAAGCTAAGTTCAAGGGCTATATAAAAATGTCGCACCCAAGGTCGTACGGACAACGACGGACGCGTACGCGCGCGTCAAAGGGTAAAAATCCTTGAAAAATTCTCAAATCAACCGGCGAACCAATTTTCCATACGTTTCAGGTCATTCCGAGCATTTCAAAATTTTGCGCGCGTGCGCGTTTGCGCGCGCGCTTTTTCACGCGTAGCGCGCACGCAACAAAAAAATTGCCGTTTTTTTTTTGGAAACTGTTCCCAATACTTTCTATGATAAATTAAAACAGTTTCCAGATCTCCTCGACCAAAAACGCTCGAACAGGAGGGCGTAAAACTTTAAAATCCGCGAGTGCTGCTATGCACAAAAATGTACAAAATATGCCCTTTTTAAATTGATAATAATTTTTAAAATCCACGGGCAATTTTGTTAAAAATATTTTTCCTTGCAGACGAATGAGTTGTAGATACAACGTCATGCATCCTTATCGCCAACCAAACCTCATTATGTAATCATATGACCATGAGAAGTTAACATTAGCAGTTTTCAACGATTTTATCATTTGCGATTATGTATATATCGTGTTTGGATTCCGATATCTCGGTCAATTCTGCTTGAATCTGTCCCAAGTTTTGATATCTTGTAGCTGGGACGATTCTGAACAATTACTATCTCTTTCCGACCGGAAATGTGCCGATGCGCGCGTGCTACACATGAAATCCGCGCGTGCTGCCATATGTAAAATATGTGAAAATGTGGTAAAAACATGCCCTGTTCAATTGATCATAAATTTGAAAATCCATGTTCAGTATTTTGGTCGTTATGTTTTCGTGATAGAGTATGAGTTGTAGGTATAGTGCGATATTCAAAGTTTGCAAACCGGACATCATGACGTCATCAAATTGCCATGAAAAGCGAAAATTTAATTTTGATTGATTTAATAAATTTTGTGTTATGTTTTGAAGGTGCAGTTGTGTGTCTATCTCCTTCGATTCTGGTCGAATACGTCTACAATTTTGATATGTTGTAGCGGAGATCTGGAGGAAAAATAATATGTTCCTATTATGTTGCTCAAATAATGGAAACATTTGTTTTCCCTCTATTGCAATGTAGCATACAAATAATTCAAGATATTCCGAGTAAGCCGTTATATTTCTTTTGTTTCGTAACTTATGGTGTTTTTAATTAAATGTTTGAAAACAGTAATTGGTTCTCCAAACAGGGCACATCAAATTGATGCATATAATGCCTTGCTAATTAACGTGACTAAGCCGCCCTCCCCAAAGTATGTGGCTTCGCCCCTATTACTACGTCATACAATTTCATATAACGCCCACCTCTTTCAGTAACGGTCAAAATAATCTCTCAACCCTAGCGTTTGCGTGTAGTAATCCCTATTAGCGCTGCAATAATGGAGAAAGGTGATTTTGACTCGACCTGTATCAACGTAATTCGATCCCTACGAACTGAAGTACCGCGATAATACGGCCCTCTATTCCTACACACGAAGTGGGGATCAAGTATTGTGCCTGGAAAGTTTTTGTCTCTTCTCTGATCAACACGTTATTTTACAGGTAAGAAAATATAATTTCTATCTTACATGGATAATTGAAGTTACATCGCATTTTATAATGTTAAGGTAGTCATGTTAAAGTTATATATTTATAATGAATGAGATGGAAACTAGTGGAATTATGAGGGAAGAGTTTGAGAGAGATTATACTAGTTATAGTCGTATAACTTGCTGAATATTGAGAATAATCTTTGTATTGTTTATGGTAATTATCTAAGTAATAATTATATACTGGTTGATTAATAATATCTGATGTAAAAGAGAGACACAAGTTGTGAATTAATACATGTATATTATAAGTGAGTATACTGTTGCATAAAGATTTAGCATGAGGTACTGCTGTGAACAGTGAAGATTAACTTTGAATGTTCGATGTGAACGGGACTTATAATTATTTTTCTATGTGTTCTCTTGATTGTATTTGTGGAACCAGCCAAAGCATAAAGCCGTGTGTATGAAAAGGGTTTAGTTATTCCAATCGCCCCTTACCGAAACTAAATTTGAGATAAACAAACGTATATCTGCAGTCTGTCTCATTCACGAAATGGTTGACAAAGTGTAGTCTTATGGATCAGACCCATTTAGTATATCATTTTGTATTGTACATCGACGAAACGTACACAATGCATAGTTGACCTTAGAATAGTAATTCAAATTGTCTGGAATATAGAATAACTAGGAAGACTGGTAATTGTGTATGTGGAAGATGATGTATTTGCTTCTCTGAGAAACCTCCCAAAAGAATAACTTTGTACGATTGCATGGTTTAAAGGTACACTTGAGTATTGGTACTTCCCGAAATGCCCCATGACACCAAATTGGTTGGTTCTAATTCAATTAGAAAGTTCCTTGAATAAAACATGTAAAATGAGAATCATTCCCTTTCAAATGTTCTCATAATTGTAAAATTTCATTTAAAAATATTTTATTTATATATCGTCTAGACAATCGATATCTTGATTTTTTTTTACTTAAAATGCATATACACTTCTTTAAAAAAACAATAAAAAGAGGTTTTTAAATAGTTGATACTATCTTTATCTAATCATTATTTTCACAAAACATCACATGCACAATTTTGCTTTCTTAGAAAGCACCCTCTTGAGTTGTAACAGCTATTTAAAAAAAAATGATAACCGGGTCTTTACTTTGTCGTTTGTTATTTTGTATACATGTCAACCATGGTTGAGTTATAACTGTTAGGTTGTACTGTAATGGTGCAGGTTTTGATTAATAAAATTTAGTTTGACTAAAACTCAATTATCCCTTTAAGAATATTTTTGATAGTTTTTTTCCCCTATATATCATCCCCTCAGTACACCAGGGATTCAGGAATTGTTTATTTTAGTTCGGTCACTTCACAAACATGTTGTAGATTCGAGTAGCCATTTTGACGCTAGGATTTAAAGTGCCATTGTCAGTTTTGAGATTTAGTTTAGTAATTTGATATATTATACTTTAAGGTTAATATTTTTTTATAAAGTTAATATATATATTTTTTAAAATATGAAATACATTATTTGATACTTGATTATTATAAGGAGTTTTTGTGATAACTGTTTATTAATGTTTAATGTTTAAAAATTCTGTATAAGCATGCATGATAGGTCTGATGGTGACAGGGTGTAGTCTTATCGTTCAGGCCCATGAAAGTATATTACTTTGTGTTATACATAAACTTCACTGTTAGTAGTAAGTGCATCTTGATTGTGTGGTAAATGATATAGTTATTCAAAGTGTCTGGAACATATATAATCACTAAGACGACGGATACTTGTGATGATGATGATAGATAGTGGCGTACCCAGGATTTTTTCAAGGGGGGGGGTTATTTCGTCAACCAAAATTGTCAAGGGGTGCCGGTTGAGGGGTTGTTAATGAAGAATTTTCCAGGGGTGGGCGTCGATGAAGATTTGTCGGGGGGGGGGGGGGGGGGGGGGGGTGTCGGTGAAGATTTTTCGAGGGGGGTGTCAGTGAAGATTATTCGAGGGGAGGGGGAAGTCGGTGAAGGTCAAAGGTCATGCGTATCACCTTATTCGTCAAAATGACGAATAACATGTCTAGTTTATCGATGATTTTAAGATAAGTAAATCGCATTTACTGTACGTCATCTGCACAAAAGTAAAGATTATGCCTGTTTAAAAGATGTCATCCCTTCAAATCCGAATTATATCATTCTCCTTCCAACCTGAACATAATATCTCATGTCACCAGGAATAATTATCTAATATTTCAGAGTCATCTATAACTGTTCGATAATTCGACTCCCCGACGTTGTCATACGAATTTATATTTGACATGTTTGAGGCGATAAACTGATCTTGCCTAATGTAATAAAATGATATCAACTTATTATAGAGGGAAACAAATCATTAAAGGGATATATTCACAATGTAAAAATCCACAACAACAACATTGCTTAGAATTCTAGCGGTTCTCATTTTATCTTGGTCTATTCGTATTGTGGCGAAAATAGCAAGAGCTGTACACTGTATAAACTATGTACATGTATATATATATACACATTTATACTTTATGAGGCACACTGTATTACGTTTAGTACACACCATGTAGTAGTGTTTACTCTGGAGGGAAAGCCAGCCACCATAGCGAAACTAAAGAGTCCAAGGTCCAAGTACCGTATTAACCTCTTCAGTAGATTGGTTATTATAAGTGTATTGTTAGTTGAAAGTAATGTTTGTTATAGTTTGTACTTGTATTTGATAACAAATTTAGAGAAGAAAGTCTCTATGTCCAAAATCCTCCGCAATTCAGCTGTATATATGTTGAAGGGTATACACGCAGAAACTGACGAAACCATTTCCATTTTAGTTTGAGATGATTATAATTAGGCCTGCGACAAGGCAGTGAAAATGATAGGACATGTTTGGTTGAAGCTTTAGAATTGATTCCTGATATACAACGGCTTTTGTATCATTTAGAAAATTGAGGTGCTTTTGTTTTATGAATTGAAACATAAATGGTGATTGTCAGTTTATGCAGATAGACCTTTCCTTTGTAAAATAGAATTGCATGCCGTTTTGTGTTATTATAATACATGTATACTGCTTTGTAAATTGCTAAAACATGTAACACTGTGGGAAAAGTATAGATGGTAACCAAAAGTTGGAGTGACAGGAACTAATTTTGTGTAAAAGTGTTGTTGTTGTATTTTTTTTTGTAAAATAAGGGTTAGGATTTCGATTTATGTTTGTAAAATGGCACACTGTATTACGTTTAGTACACACCATGTAGTAGTGTTTACTCTGGAGGGAAAGCCAGCCACCATATCGAAACTAAATAGTCCAAGGTCCAAGTACCGTATTAACCTCTTCAGTAGATTGGTTATTATAAGTGTATTGTTAGTTTAAAGTACTGTTAGTATATAGTGAAAGTCATAGAGTTAATACATTTTGTGTCAACTCAAGAATCCTGGGACGGTATATAAGGCCTGGATTTCCCTCACTCGGTTGGCCAGTCCGATAGGCGACGGACTGTGCTCGTGGGCAGTGAGGCAGGGAACAGAACTACCGACTGTGCTCAGGGCCCGTGTGGTAGGGGCCAGACGGTCTGTAGGACAAGCTCTACAGAAAAGAGAGAAATTGTGAATTGACTTTTGATAAACAATAAACTTCCACTATTACCGGAATTCATATTGTCAAGGTCGCATTCTTAGTTTGGCGAAGTGTGGTGTGAGAAATAAGTTTTGAAGTGAGAAACTGGGAAACTGATTTGGTGACTGAAGTCAGATACCAGTTTGGGGATTTCAAGTGAACTTGAAAGTGAGAAAAGAGAAGTGAGTTTGAGTTTGCGAATTGAGAAAGAGGGGAGAACAGATTTTAAACTGCAAAAGTGAGAGCGAACATTCTGAGAGAGAATACAATGTAGGTATAAAAGTATTTAGCCATAGGACTCTCGGCACGCTACAAAACTGGTAAATAGGACCCTCGACAAAACTACAAAACTGGTGAGCAGCGGTGGGATCTTGGGAAAACTACAACTACAAGATCCAGTGAAACGGACCCGCAAAATCATGGCTGAAGCAGCGAGTACAAACAATGAGGAAGTAGGGTTGAACTATAATGGGGATGAGGAACAGGAGAAAACTCTGCCAGAACAATCAGATGATTCAGAAACAGAGATTGAAGAAGAGGCGAACGAAAATTAGAACTTAGCCAAAATATTGGAGGAACTTTTGATACGAGAGAGGAAAGTTAAACTTATTATTATATGGGACCACTACCAAAAGTGGTACTTCTGAATTTGAAGCAGTTTATATTTAGTCTTTAAAATCGTTCAAATCTCACCATTCTTCCAGTTAAATTCAAGGTACATAGCAATCTGCACCTCTCCAAAGTCCATATAATCAACAATCACAGTATAAATCGATGGAATAAGTAGGAATTTAAACGCAAAAACGCAGGCCACGATCACCACGATCACCACACGCAGGCCACGTTTTGTTCAGTCTGGAACTGTCAAAACGTTGTAGTTCATCATAGACATAGTGATTTCCATTTAGATTCGACAGCAAACTACTAGTATGCAGTAATTAACGGAGCTTCAGCTATGACTTCGTAGATGATTTCGGAACCACACTGTATAGATTTTAAAACCTAGGAAGCAGATTTTATACGACAGGAGGATACCGTTTTATGTTTTTGCATAAATTATGCATGAAGTTATTTTGAAACCTTCGGATAAAGATGAACAAACCCCTGGTCGTTTCTTTCTTTCTTTTTTTATCACAAACAATTTTGCAAATTTATTAGGACCGTTTAGTTTCAACAACATGAACTAATATACATCAAAGAGGTAAAAGATATCACTTTGTTTGTGTTGCATGAGGTCGTCATCCGAATTTCACCACAATCAGATTTCACAATTGATTAATATTATAGATTACAAAACACAAACTGTGGTGCAAAATACAAAGCTGTGCCCAAGTAAAGTAAGGCGTGTTTGTTTATTATAGACTCTGTGGTTTACCTGTCCTTTCCATCTGGATCTAAAACTGCTTGTCATAAATATTCATGATTATGCAGGCCCGTAGCCAGGAATTTTCAAGGAGGGGGAGGGGGGGGGGGGGGGGGGGAGGTGCGTAATTGACAAAAATAGGACCGATACCGATCCTGGTCGAGACCGAGACCACCTGGCTGAGTTATGGGGGGGGGGGGCTGTCCGTCGTCTATAATGTTTGAGGCCAAGACCGAGACCTCTGGTTTAGCATGGCTTGAGGGACAATAACTCTTTTTTTTTATTAAATGATAAGATAGGTTTGTAAAGGATAATAGCAATTTGTTTTATTCTAAGATGAAAAGCATTTTTAAATGCAGACATACTTACTAATAATAAAGAAAGTAGTGGTTTTATTATGTTTATGGTTTGATTGTACTCGGATTCGGGGTGGTGTCACTGTATACATGTGCCGTGTATACGCATGATCGTTCACAATTTCGCAAAAAGAATCAATTTTGCATAGTGTTGGTAACAATTTTTTGCTATTGGATATGGAAATAAGGGTCTATATTTCATGAACACGTTCGCGGAAAATGGACAAAACGGTCAGATGTCATTGAAATGTTTGCAACATTTGAAATAATTGGTACCTTTTCCAGAAGGGCCACATATGATGTACTCGGAGTCTTTAAAAATGACACATTAGTATATGTACTAGAAATGAAAATTGTTATGCCAATTTGTACCCGTTTGTATGTGAAAAGGGGGTATAATTTGCTGAAACAATATGCGAAACATCGCAAATAGAGAATCATTTTTACCTCCACAACGATCATGTGTCCTACATTTGAATACGAAGTGATATCGCCGGGTGAGGATTTAATGTGATTAAATGAGCTATACAGGGTGGCCCAAAAAAAAAGGAACGGGGCACTTCCCAAAATATAATACCACAATGTTTATGTTCATCGGATAGGGTGTCCTTTCCAATGAAAAACGATACCAATAACAGTAATTTTGGTCAGGTCGTTTTTGTTTAAGGACGCAGTGAGTGAGACCATGTCAGGTGCCGATTTATGTCGATTTCGACCTAGTCAATGCCAGTTTAACCGCACTCCTTGCCCGTAATACCATTCAGCGACCAGGCCCATTCTCTCGGCACACGGCTGAGTGCACACTAACAATAGTGCGCGATGCTCAACGATATGAATGGCGGTTCATGCAATTCATCAAGCGCTGGCTCAATAAAAATTGACAAAAAAGAGAATCTAACATGGTGTCACTCACAGGGCCCTAAAACAAAAACTACACGACCAAATTGACTGTTCTTGGTATCGTTGTTCATTTGAAAAGACACTCTATCCGATGGACATAATACATGTGTTACTTTATTTTGGGAAGTGCCCCGTTCCGTTTTTTTTTGGGCCACCCTGTATAGTGTATCGATACATGACGTTCTACTCTGTTTTAACTATTAATGTCTATGTTTGTGTCATATTTACTGACAACCATCACATGTGTGATAATGATGGTGATGGTGGTGATGATGGTGATGATGATGATGATGATGATGAAGATGATGGTGATGATGACGGTGATGATGATGATGATGATGATGGTGATGATGGTGATGGTGATTATGATGGTGATGATGATGATGATGATGATGAAGATGATGATGAAGATGATGATGATGGTGATGGTGATGATGATGGTGGTGATGGCGATGATGATGGTGATGGTGATGATGGTAAAAATGATGATGATGATCCGGATGGTAATGGTTATGATGGAGATGATGATGCTGAAGATGATGATGATGATGATGATGATGATGATGATGACGATGATGATAATGATGATGGTGATGATGATAATGATAATGATGAAGATGGTTGTGATGAGGATAATTATAACAATGGTGATGATGATGATTATGACGATGATGACGGTGTTGATGATGATGATAATGGTGGTTATGATGATTATGATGATGAAGATGAGTATGACGACGATGATGACCATGATAATGGTGATTATGACGATGATGACGGTGATGATGATGATGATAATGGTGGTTATGATGATTATGATGATGACGATGATGAAGATGAGTATGACGACGATGATGACCATGATGATGGTGATTATGATGATAATGATGATGAAGATGATGATGATGATGATGATGAAGAAGATGGTACTTGATAATTGATACTAGGATGATTTGCTGGTGTGTCGTCAGGAGGTGCAAATACAATTTCCACTTTGCATTTATATACAATAAAGATGCAAGAGTAAAATGTGCAAGTACCAAACGAGTGGAGTGACGATTAAACAACGTGTGAGCCCACGGGAGGCTGTGCTACTCTAATGATGGGAAATGCAGCCATTTGTAAGGTAGTCAGTCTAGTTGTACTGACGACCGGCCCAGTTAGATGTTTCCAGACTCATATGGTTCGTGGATAAAGGGAGAACTTGTAGCGGTCAATAGTAGATAATGGAATGGTGATGGTGGTGATGATGATGATTAATGATGATGATTTAAAGGGAAGATGGTGATGATAATGTTGAGGATTTTTTGTATTATTTTTCAGAAATCACAATATGAACAATATCTATACATAAGTCACTGTATACATATAAATCAATTGGATTCATAGAGGAAGTTTCACGGTCTAGCAGAGACGCCATCGGACGATCGATAATCGTAAGCCCATAATTAACCGTAGTGCTTTATATACACGGATCTAGTAACTTTGTTGATGGCGCGACGAAGGAAGGACTCGGTGAGACCTGCTCAATTGGATTTATGATCTCATCCTTTATTACAGCCTTGCTCTTGGTTGATCATAGTTATAATTCAATTGCTGTGGCAGGAACTACACTAAATGCATCATCTTGACGATCCTCTTGGCAGTCAACTACACTCAAATTTGACAAAAGAACATTGTACTTTTAAACTCTGTGCCGAGATGTACCGAGACTAACGGCATCCATAATTCGTCTGACCTGAAGTTAACGTCTACTTTTACTTGTTACAATTTCCAACTAATAAATACGTAACAACTACGGTGCCTTCCAATAGTCAAACAAAATTAAAACTTCACACTTTCGCTCAGCGAAACATCCTCCGGCCCCATCAGATGAGGAAACCTCCTCATCAGATAATATCTATTGTCAATAGAAATAACTTTTACTTTTTCAAATTGTCATTTCAATCATCTCCCTAAGTGTCAATTTCACTTTTACCTAGTCATCATATCCTTCGGCAGGATAAATTATCGCCAGTTTTGTGACTGGTCTACGGTACTCTCCTGAAGCTGTTTTTAGCTTAACATTCCTTACTCGTCCATCTGTACCGGGGTACACTTGTATAACCCTAGCAATCGTCCACTTTCCTCTTACTGGGTTAGCATCTACCGTCATCACAATGTCGTCTACGCGAATGTTTCTACGGTCAGAGTTCCACTTTCTTCGTGGTACAAGTAGTGGTAGAACGTTTCTTGTCCACTGTTTCCAAAAGGAATCTACAATGCGCTGAACAAATTCAACACAGTGCCGCGGATTTTTCGTTTCCTTAAACGGACCATGTGGTACACTTCGCGATGCTCTTCCTAACAACATATCATTGGGACACAAGTACGATCCCTCATCTGGATCATTGTTTTTCCTACCTATTGGTCGTTCATTCACTAAATTTGCGACTTCAAAGAAACATGTGAACAACTCAAATGGTGTGAGCACCTGCTCACCTATCGCTTTTTTAAGAGCAATCTTACAACTTTTCACCAACGCTTCTGCGCACCCATTCTGGTGTGGTGCTCCGGGTGTGATGAATTTCCACTGTACTCCCTTTTCCGCGCAGAAGTCTTTGAGTTCGTCTTCAGACCAGCCTTTGATCATCTCGCGAAGCTCCCGCTGTGCTCCGACGAACTGCGTCCCGTTGTCGCTGAGAATCTCTGCCGGTTGTCCTCTCACTGCGAAGAATCTACGAAGAACTTGTAGAAATTCCATCGTTGAACAGTCAGTGGCTAGCTCAAGATGAACCGCTCTGGTGTTGAGACATGTGAAAATGACTCCATAGTGCTTGGCTCTCTTGTTCCGACTCACTTTAACTTCGATTGGACCAAAGTAGTCTACTGCTGTGAAGTGGAAAGGCGGTGTGTGAGGGGCTAGTCGGTTCCTGGGTAGGTCAGCCATCAGCTGCGTTTGTCTCTTACTTTCTGATGATCTGCACTTTACACAGCGATGCTTCACTGTCTTTGCTAGTCTGTGCCCCTTCAAGATCCAAAACTTCCTCCTAGTTTTGGCAGTCGTTGATTCAACTCCGTAATGACCGAGCTCGTGCATATGTCGAGTGATCAGAATTGATATGTCATGGCTTGCTGGAAGTAACGCTGGATGCTTAGCTTCATACGACGTTACTAACTTGTCAATTCTGCCACCTACTCGGATAACTCCCTCCTCGTCGGTGAATGGCGTCAGCGCTTTGAATTCTCCCTTTCCCAGCTCAGCGCGAATGATTGTTTGCGCTGTTTTAATCCAGTAAATCTCTGCTGCGTCCAGCTCAGCTGGGGTCAAGCTAACCGTCTCCTCTGGCACAGTCCTTTTCTGGATTCTTAATTTTAGATTCTGGACAAATCTGAACGCATATGCCGTTACTCTGAGTAACTTTCTCCAGCTGGAGAACCGCTTACAGTTAATAGGTTCAGATTTTCCACTCATCGCTAGGACTGACTGCACCTTTTTCTTTTCTGCATTCACTGCATTCTGATCCACTAGTGCTTTGTCTGTAGACCATTCTGCTTCCTCTCTCTGCAGAAATTCAGGACCACTCTTCCACTCCTCTGACAGCTTTCCAACTGCTATCCCTCTGGACACTTTGTCTGCTACGTTCTGAATTCCAGGGATGTGCTTCCAGTCAGAGGGGTCTGTGAGAGTCTGAATTTCCCCTACTCTGCTTGATACAAATGGTTTGTAGGTTCTTGCTGAAGACTTGATCCATTGAAGTGCAATCATGCTATCGGTGAAGAACACTACTTTCTGCACCTGTAGTCTCATCTCATCAGTGATTGATTTGTAGAGTCTAGCTGCTAAAACTGCTGCTTGCAGTTCAAGACGAGGAATTGTCATTGTCTTTAATGGTGCAACCTTTGACCTTGCTGCTATGAATCGTGACTCGTACTTTCCATCTTTAGTCTCCCATCTGAGGTATGCACATGCTCCATAAGCATCTTCTGAGGCATCACAGAAAATGCATAACACTGGATCACCTCTAGCATCGGATGGCGTAAGACATCTTGGAAGCGTGACATCATTCAGCTTTGACATTTCCTCAAACAGGTCTCTCCATTCTATTTGCTCTTCCTCTGGTAGGATCTCGTCCCAGTCATAGCCTCTCTGCCAAAGTTTCTGCATTCCCATTTTCGCTCTAACTATGACTGGTGCAACAAAACCTATTGGGTCGAAAATCCGTGCTATCTGGCTCAGGATTTTCCTCTTGGTCAGCTTCTGTGTGTTGTTCTCGACTGGCTGTAGCAAAGTCTCATCGAACTTCACTTTGTATGAGAGCTGATCCTTTTCTCTGTCCCAAACAACACCTAGCACCTTCTCTTCGGCTATTTCCTCTAGAAACTTTGCTTGCCCCTTTGGTGAATCAGTGTCTAACGTCTTGTTCGACAGCCAGCCTTTTACTTTGAATCCTCCTTCTGCTAGCACTTCATCTACCTCTGTACTGAGCTTTCTGGCTTCCTCTTCTGTTTTCACCGAATCACAGATGTCATCCATGTAGATGTTTCTCTTTAGTACAGAAGCGGCTTCTGGATACTTGCTTTCTCCCTGTTCTGCAGTAAGCCTCAGAGCTACCTGTGCCATGGCTGGTGCTGGCTTGTCGCCAAACGTGACCACTTGCATCTTGTAGACATCTGGCTCTCGATCAGTCTCCATGTTTCTCCACAAGAATCTGTGAACTTGCTGATCTTTCTCGGGAATAAGAACTCGGTGATACATTTTGGAAATGTCGCTACAAAGGGCTACTTCGTTTTCTCTAAACTTGAGGAGAACACCAACCAAATTGTTCAAAAGGTCTGGCCCTTTCATCCAGTAATCATTCAGTCGATGACCTTTGAACGATGCTGAAGCATTGAAAACTATCCTCACTGGCGTGCTTTTCTTTTCCGGTCTAACAACTGCATGATGGGAAATGTAGTGCACTGGCCCTGTAGTACTGCAAAGCTCCTCCTTCGTCATCTTTTTTGCAAATCCATTTGCAACCAGCTCTCTCATCTGTTTGTCATATGCTTCTGCATGTTTCTGATTTTTTGACAGTCTTTTTTCAGTGGCCTGGAGAACCTTTTCTGCCTGGAACCTGTTGTCGGGCAGTTCTTTTGGGTCCTTGCTCCAGGGGTACCCTACCTCCCACTGCTTGCCGACTTTCTTTGCAGAAGATCTGATCACTCTTTCCTCGGCTGCTTCCTGCACTGTTATTTCTTTCCTTTCACACTGACAACCTTTGGATTTCACTCCTTCAGTCTCTACTGTCCAGAAGTCAGTCAGATCCACTGGACTTGTTAACTGCACGTGCAAAATTGCTGTACTACTTGTGCAGTCTTCCGGTGTTGTTCCAAACACAACCCACCCAACTGGGGTATTCCTTGCACACAAGTTTTCCACCTGACGTACCTCTCCGCTGTGCATTTGTGGACAGTCAACACCGACTAGCAAATCTATTTCTCCCTTCCCTCGCAGTAGATCTCCTTCATTAAGTTTGAACTTATTTGCCAGTCCTGTCGTTTCAATCGGGGCCATTGAATCACTTATGCAGGGGATACCTACTGCATTCACGTAGATTGTAGCCATCGATCGGTCATCAGCTTTCCGTATTGGTACCCTGTACCTCTTGGTATTCAGCACTGTTTCTTCTCCACCAACTTTTGTAACAGTTATTGTTGTTGCCGTTCCTTTCAGTTGCAACTCTCCCGCAAACTCATTTCGAATCAGGCTAATCTGTGCTCCTGAGTCTATAAGAAGATTACCTTTCTTGACTTTCCGTCCAGCTACCACCTCTACCGTCAGTATTGGTAAGACTGCTTCTTTGCTGCCAGCTACTGCTACACCTACTCCTGCTTTCTTGCCATCCTTGCTTTCTTCTCTGCTATCAACTTCTGTATGTAGCAAGGGGTGATGGAAGTAGTTGCATCCTTGTTCTGGACATTTCTTCCTTCTCCTGCAGGTTGACATCTGATGGCCCCTCCCTGCCTTCTTTAAGCAACTGAAACAAGCATGGTTTTCCTTTAAAAACCTTAATCGGTCTGCTGCTGTCTTAGATGTGAGCTTCTTGCACTGGTCCACCCAGTGATCCTCTGACGGACAGATCCAGCAGCGTGGGCTTGGTTCATATTGCTTCTGCTGATATTGCTGCTGGTTCTGATTCTGCTTTGGCTCATACTGTTTCTGCCGATACTGATTTTCCTGATATGGCTCTTCTCTAGGCTGCGACATGTGATTGATCGATGCCTGACGTGTGTCGTTCCGTAGCGGTGCTGCAGACCGGATTCTGGCTTTCATCTCATCAGTCAGCCACTGTAGCAGCATCTGCATCGAGACAGGGTCTTGCTCTTTCCCTTGGTACCTGAACCATACCTTCCTGTCGTCTACACTCAATTTCCTTTCGATGAGAGCCAACACGTTGCTATTGTCCATATCATTTCCACATCCAACCTCCTTCAACGTGTTATAACTTCTCCTCACCAAATTAACCAGCTCGCAAAACCGGCCATCCTCATTCTCCTTCAATGCACGAAACTTGTTGATGTCGTTGATTATGGCGTCGGCCACAAACCGGGGGTCACCATACACACTCTCTAGCTGTTCCCATGCTGCGTCGTAATCTGACCCTATCCCTCTTATAAGTTCCAGCGGGCGTCCTTGTAAGCAGCTTCGCAATATTGTAATGGCATCTCTCTTTGTGTACCTGCAGTCAATCAAATGCTTGAAGTCAGACCGGAATACACAATAGTCCCTGACGTCACCCATGAACCGGGGCAGTTTCGGCTTTTCCATCTGAAAACAGCTCTGACTTGGTGCAGCCGCTGCTAGCGGTGGTGGAGCACTGCTTCTCGACTGACTCGGTGACTGTTGACTGGTTTGAGTACAATGATCGTGGAACGCCATTTTCAACTTCGAAAATTCACTCTGGCAGTCACTCATCCACTCCTCTTCCTCATCGAAGACATCATCATCAACAGTCATTGCATACTCTTCATGTGCTTTCTGCAACTCTTCATAGGCCTGCTGTACTCTATCATACTCGCCTTGGACCTCTGACTTTTCACGGTTAGCATCCAACAGCATCTGAAGGCCGTTGGCGAACCTGGTGACTCTTGCTTTGGCTCCTCTTCGCTTCAGCTTGAGGGACTTCTTCACTTCATCTGCCATTCTTGAAGGCTGTTTACAACGGCTGGTTCCGTAGCAATTGAATAATATGGCGCGACGAAGGAAGGACTCGGTGAGACCTGCTCAATTGGATTATATGGCGCGACGAAGGAAGGACTCGGTGAGACCTGCTCAATTGGATTTATGATCTCATCCTTTATTACAGCCTTGCTCTTGGTTGATCATAGTTATAATTCAATTGCTGTGGCAGGAACTACACTAAATGCATCATCTTGACGATCCTCTTGGCAGTCAACTACACTCAAATTTGACAAAAGAACATTGTACTTTTAAACTCTGTGCCGAGATGTACCGAGACTAACGGCATCCATAATTCGTCTGACCTGAAGTTAACGTCTACTTTTACTTGTTACAATTTCCAACTAATAAATACGTAACAACTACGGTGCCTTCCAATAGTCAAACAAAATTAAAACTTCACACTTTCGCTCAGCGAAACAGTTGACATGTGCAAAAAGTAATAAATGGTTGATGTCATGTGTATTGTTCATATCTGATATGTCCACAGGGTATTGTGTGAACATTTCAAGTCAAATGGACATTGCATGGCTGAGTTATGAGCAAAAATGGAAAGTGATATTCACTAACTCACTGCACTAACTTTATACACGGTTTTAAAACTCCAACGGAGATTTTATTATCTGAACACTTCAATCGTACATATCTTTGTAACAAAAAGGAAATTTGAAAAAACCGAAACCTGTCCAACGATTTTATTGTTAGAATTAAAATAAGATTTTGAGGATTTGGAAAATGTTATGTAGTCCATTTAATAGCTGGGAGAGCCACTTTGCTACGGATATCTTGGGTCTTGGAAAACATATCTGCTTTTTTCTTGCTCATATAGCGCATGCCTTAAAGGGACTTAGTAACATTGTCCAAATCCTCAAAATAAAATTGTAATTCTAGCGGTTCCTTTATACCTTGTTGTATTCGTATTAACAATAAAATCATGGGACAGCTTTCGGTTTTTCAAATTTCCCTTTCATTACAAAGATATGTATGATTGAAGTATTTAGATAAGAAAATCTCCGGGCGAGATTTTCATCCCTGTACAAAGTGAATGCAGTGAGTTGGTGAATATCACCCAATATCACTTTGCATTTTCGCTCATTACTTGGCCATACATTGTCCATTTGACCTGAAATTTTCACACAATACCCTGAGGACATATGAGATAACAACAGTATACATTGCATCAACCATTCATCAGTTTTTGCACATCTCAACAAAGTTACTAGATCCCTTTAAATCCAACGCGGGACCTTATTGGACACTTATCCATAATTTAATACGGCTTGTCAGTGAAAGTTTGGTCTAAATAACTTTATTTCCCTGTTGTATTACCAAAGTTCGTGCGTTCGTCAGAAAAAAAACATGTAAAGGACAATTTATTCCCCCTATCTAACATATAGGGAATAATCAGTGCCTTTTTCATTTTTGTCGGTTAGTTACCAAACCTGTTTGTCAGGTTTTGCTGGGTAGGGGACCACAGAAATCCGTTTTAAGTGGCGGCCCATTGAATTTAGCTCGAGAAAACCCCAATTGCCCCTCTCTCTCACTCTCTCTCAGGGTCGGTGTTTACACTGAGTGAGAGCGGAGAGAGGGAGAGGAGCGGGGAATTCCCCGCAGGAAGGATTATTGACCCACTAATCCCCTACTCCCTAACGGGAAAATCTACTTTTACTGAAAATGTTTTAATAAATTAATGAAGCCATCTTTTGAATGTTTGTTAACTTGTCTTATATAATAGAAAGTTATCTTGCTACTTTTGAACATATCATTTATTCATTAATTCATTACTCTATTTTATCAGAATATTCGAGCTTGATTAAGTATTGATCTGATCGGTCCTGAGCTTTGGCCGTTACAATAGTTAATTTAATTGAATGTCCTCGTTGCCCCCGTTGCCACAACATGTCTAGCCAAACGTTACATTATCCTGCCTACTCGAGCGATGACCAGGGAATAGGGCTTTTGTTATATTTCTGGACCTGGTAAGCTGGTTATTTTAGGGGGTATAAAAGAGAAACAGGAGAGCAGTACGGTACCATTCCATCCCAGACACACCCATCTGTCAGAAGCCGTTTGCCTCAGAGTCTCGCGACTGCTTCGCTCTCCAAACTCGACCGATTAGATCAAGTCTTCTGTTACTTAGACTAATTGTGAACTAGCTATCCTCACTCGGCTGAATCCAGAATGGGCTTGGTGATGAAGACTCTCCTTGTTGGCCTCAGCCTGGTCACACTGACCAGTGCTTGCAATCGTAAGTAGAGACTAAATCGCTCACTTAACTTACACCGAATCCAACATTTATTCGTATTTCTACATGGTAATTATATTAATAATAATCTTGATATAAATAATAACATAATAATAATATGAAACAAATAATTATAATAATGATATAATAATAATTATAACAATATTTATCATCATGATCAAATTATAATAATAATTACAATAATACTAAAACTAATTATCAGCTCTCTAATGATAAATCTTGGATCTGTTTATTACTACTTAGTATTTGGTAGTTGTGAAAGCACGGGTTGTAGCGGGACTGCCAAGAGCCTTGCCTGTGATATCCTGGACATGTACGACAACGGTCAAATCAACCTGCTCACCGTCCAATCAACTGGTCTGAGCGATGAAGCCGACCCTCTCTCCAACATCGAGGACACCTGTAACGGGCAGCAAGCACGGCGTTCCAGGTAGGCGCTTTATCGCTTTATGTTATTATTATTATCAGTATTATCGTTAGTGTTACTTTGTTAATGAATATTGTTTTTGTTATAATTTGTAGCATTCGAAATCCCATTTTGACAAAAAGGCACATTGAAAAGGATATGTAATTCATAGGCGTAGGAGGCAGGGGTGCAACATCCCCCCCCCCCCCCCCCCCCCTCCCCGGAGTTTCGAAAAAAAACTACCTTATTTGGGCACATGTCATATTCTTGTGCAAAATCATGTTTTATGCCATTTTTGTTAAATCTTCTAATTGTATTTTGATAAATGTTTAAATTCGCAATTTTATGTCAATGTTTCCACAAATAATTTCCTATTTTGGACCAAATAATTAAATTGAAATTTAAATGATCTGACTTAACAATCGATTGCATCTCTTTCTGCAGCGGGACCATGGTGTTATTACAACAAAATTTCCCTTATATATTTCATCCATCTTTATTAACACACGTCACATTTTCTTGTAGCTATGGCACCGCTCCAGGAGGCTCCGTGTGCCTTGGTGAACAAATCCTGCGATATCTCAAAGACCTGGCTGATCGAGGAAACATCGTGTCGGTAAGTGTGCAATGTTCCCAAAACAGCATTCTTGTTTTTTTATTAGTGTGATCTCAGGGGTGTCGATCCTGGGGGGGTTGGGGGGGGGGGGGGAGGGGGCAGGGGGGCGGTCATATCATTTCGCCCCCCCCCCCCAATAATTCCGAAAATTAGGAAGGAAACAATCGAGTGATGTAATGCCAAACAGGGGAAAGACACATTTATCAATAATTAATCTTGAAAATGGCCGTTTTTTTAGTTTGAAAAGGACTGTAAATCTCTTTTTTGCCGCGCGCTTCGCGCGCATACAGTTTCTCATATTGCAAGTTTCATTTGGGTTGCGGGAACTCACCCTTTGAAATGTGTTGGGCAGAGTAATTTCTCAAACGCACACCTCAAACGAAGTTTATTAAACCCTCATATATAGATAGCACACCGTCACAGAAAATAAATTAATATAGGTACATTAATTAATTGATAATATATTCTCAAATGTCATACATGCAGAACATTTAAATGGTATTCTGTACTCAGATATATCAGATCATCTACCCATTTTTGTTATATGCTATAATGTCATTAGTGAGAAAACTAGGAAAAATATTTTCGTTAAAAAGAGGAAAGAAACAGAACAAACTATTGATTCTTTAATTTTTGATTTGTCCAAAGAACAATGGCGCGAGATATTCTCGGTTGAAGATGCTAATTTGTCATATAAAAACTTTTTGCATAAACTCTCTTTTTATATAGATAAGAATATGCCATTTATTTAAAAAAAAGATAATATAAGTATAAAACAGCCATGGATTACTCAGGGGTTAATGCAATCTATTTTAACTCGCAATCGTTTGTATAAAATATCATTGCGTAAACCAACTGCTCAGAATAAAGATAGATATAAGCATTATAGAAATAGATTAACAACTTTAATTCGTGTATCACGTAAACGGTATTATTCAAATAAAATAGAATCTAATCAAGGGAATGTAAAGGTATTATGGCAAACTATTAATGATCTCTTAAAAACTAAAAAGAAAGTATGCTCTGATATAATAGTTGAAAGTGGTAATGAAATCACGGACCCTCATTCAATTGCTACTGCTTTCAATAACTTTTTTGTTAATATAGGTCCACATTTAGCCTCAACAATACACTCAAATGAAAACTTTAAGGATTATTTATTTGATGCTAATGAAAATTCATTATTTTTTATTCCAGTGAATGAAAATGAAATATTAGAGATAGTTCGATCGTTTAAGATGAGTAGATCATGCGGTTATGATGGAATAAGTGTGTATTTATTAAAGAAAATTATTTATTGTTTGGCCTCTCCCCTAGTTCATATTTGTAATTTATCACTTTCGACAGGCATTTTCCCGGACTCCTTAAAGATAGCCAAAGTGATTCCCATTTATAAAAAAGATGATTCAACTCAAATAAAAAATTATCGCCCTATCTCGCTATTGCCGGTCATTTCCAAGATTTTAGAAAAAATTGTTTATAAACGTCTTTATTCTTTTTTACAAGAAAATAATACTCTTATTTGCAATCAGTTTGGATTTCGAAAAGGTTTTTCTACTGATTATGCTTTGATACAATCTTGTGATAAAATAACTCAAACACTTAATAATAAGGAACATATAATTGGGGTATTTATGGACCTGTCAAAAGCTTTTGACACCATGAATCATGACATTTTGTTGCAAAAACTTACTCATTATGGTATACGAGGCACAGCCTTAAAATGGTTTAAGAATTATTTAGTTAATCGAAAGCAATTTGTTTCATTTCAGTCAGTAAATTCCCCTAACTTAAATGTGATATGTGGTGTTCCACAAGGATCAATTTTAGGCCCCCTTCTTTTTCTTATTTATATTAATGACATAGTAAAGTCATCACCACTTCTTACTTACGTGCTGTTTGCAGATGACACTAACATATTTTGTTCTCATAAATGCTTGAATACTCTAATTTATACTCTCAATAATGAATTAGTTAAAATCTCAACATGGTTTAAATGCAATAAATTGTCCCTTAATTTAGATAAAACATGTTTTATAAATTTTTGTGCTTCCCAAACACACTTTGATCAGGTTATAAACATTGTTATTGATGATATTTCTATAGTTGAAAGGAAATCGACAAAATTTTTAGGTATAACTTTGGATTCAAAGCTTACTTGGAATAATCATGTAAATAATATTACAACATCAATTTCAAGGGCAGTTGGGGTAATTGGTAAAATGAGGGACCTTGTACCCGAGAAAATACTTTATACATTATATAATTCATTAGTGTTACCTTATTTTACATACTGTAATGTAGTTTGGGGGAACTGTAGTATAACTAAGATTAATATAATGTTTCTCTTGCAAAAAAGAGCACTTAGGATTTGTACTCATTCTAATTACTTAGCTCATACGAATCCATTATTTTATAGATTAAACATTTTAAAAGTGAATGATTTGCACTTATATCAAACAGCAATCTGTATGTTTAAATACACACAAAATTCACTTCCTCTTTTTTATGACGTATTTATTCCTAATTCCCATGTTCACTCATACCCAACGCGTAATTGTACTGATTTTCATTTACACAATCCTAAAACTTTGTTAGCGCATAAGTCCATAAGATATCATGGTCCAGACATTTGGAATGCACTCCCTAGACATATTAAACAGTGTACATCTCTCTATTCATTTAAAGCTACACTAAAAAAATATATTATTTCACAATATAATGTATAAAGATAAAAAAATAAAAGCGTTCTTTGTAAAACTTTAGAAACTACATTAAATTTTGGTCTGACGTTACATAGTAATACTGATGATTCAACATTTTGGCGCATGAGGACACTTGCACTTGCACACACACGCACCACTCGCACCCTTGTTTTTGTTTAGTTTCTCTCTTATCTCTGTCATTAACGTATAATTAGTAGCCTTATACAGATGAGATTCATATGCTCTATAATTATTTATATTGAATCCAACTGTTTATATTCACATTTAATTGTAATATATATCATTTGAGTATCATGGCCCCCTCTTCTTGTTACTTAGCCAATATTTCACAACTCATTTTTATCTTAGCTCGGTTGACCGTCTGCTCAAGCTTTTGCTTATAACGGCGACCTTCTGCTTTCTTTCTTTATACACGCAATGGCCCAACGTATAAATTTACTCTTACTCATGTATTATACATTTGTTTCTATATTTTGTATATTGTTTGCATACCTTATGTTTTATATAATTATCCATATTTGTTGTATAACTGATTTGTTTGATTGCAGAAAATAAAGTCTTTGAAATGAAATATGCGCTGAACGCAAATCAAATTGGAATATCATGTCCCCCCACATTTGAAAAAGGAGCAGATTGCCCCCCTCCCTTTGTCATTATGTATGTTTGGTTCCATACCTATATAGTTACTTCATATTACGTGAAATTTCTGTCTCAGGTGTGCACCAAATCGCACAATTTCACGCCCAAACATACTAAAGCTCCCTACTGTGGGAGGGGGACACACCCTCCCCCGCTAGGTCGCTTCGCTTCCTCGCAATGTCTCCCCTACACTTTTGAGAAATTGTTGACGCCCTTGCTTAGTTTCATGGGAGCCCAATGCCCCTAGACTATATCGATGGCTCTATAGCCATGATCACATGGATCCATCTCATGCAAGGCTCAGTCTTTTCCTCGCTATGCCCTTTAAAAATACGTTATGAGTAGGTTCACTATGTTATACAATTTTAACACCCATGCTATATAGGAGCAAATGTCTGAAATCTAAAAGCTTCCGGGGGCTCCGCCCCCTGCACCCCCATTATTGTCCCCAAATGTGGGTGCCCCCCAAAGTCAGGTCTTCGAGCCATCAAGACAGTTTCAATGAGCGCATAATACAATTTCCGGGCATGCCGATGTGAGGCTATTAGCTCTCTCAGTGGTCACTCTGGAAAAAAAATCACATTTCGCCCCCCCCCCCCTCCCCCCATCTCAAAAACGGATCGCCACCCCTGCGTGATCTTATTACATTCACTTTTCTCAATTTATGTTATATTTATGTAACATCTATATATTTTGATAATCCATGAGATTATAATTGTTATTATTAATCTAATTATATTTTTGTTATGATCAATATAATTATTAGCATTTCTTGTATCATTAGCATTATAAATATCATCATAAGAAATCGTAGTAGTAGTAGTAGTAGTAGTAGTAGTAGTAGTAGTAGTAGTAGTAGTAGTAGTAGTAGTAGTAGTAGTAGTAGTAGTAGTAGTAGTAGTAGTAGTAGTAGTTGTTGTTGTTGGTGTTCTTTGTTAGTCGCGACCAGACCGGGTGTCTAGGTTCAGGTTGCTTTTAGGGATCAATCTTATAAGTTTTTTTCAAAACTTTTTTTGATTCCTCCATTTATTCATTTTGTTGTTTGTGTGTCTTATGATTGTTTACTATGTCATTCTTTATACTATGCCAATTGTTTTATTTTGTTGTTGTTTTTTAAATGAATTGTGGAAATAAAATAAAATAAAATCAGATGTCAACAAAGTTACAAGGTCACTTTACAGTTTGTGATGTTACAGTATTGTTTAATGAACTTAATTTGTTAAGATGCCTTCACGCCCACTGTGAGACTTTCTCCTCTTAGGCCAGGACACTCTCCGGCAGTAAGGGGTTGTATGTATGTATGTATATTACGTTGAATTTCGTGATGATGTATAAATCCGGCCTCAAATTTACGATATTTGTTTGGCATGTAAGTCCTCATGGCGGCGTACTAATTCTCCTAAATGTTTTTATTTGTAATGCAGGTGAGCGCTCTTGCTGGTGGCAGTCATGGTTCTTCGTCATACCACTACCAGGGCCGGTCGGTGAATCTAGAGGTGCGTAACGGGGACCCCTACGTCGCCTGGATAAACCTGTGTGAGTCCTATGGGGCCATCGAAAATCTTCCTGAGCTTCCAATCTTGCCGCCCCTAGGTGCCGGGTTCGACAATGATGACCCGTGGACACATACACACTGCACCATACAAGATGGCCCGGTAGGAGGAGGCGGCGGAGGCGGCGGAGACGGAAACGGGGATGAGGCTCCAGGGTGGTGGGAGCAAATGGAATGAGAGTGTGTGTCTGCATCGTCTGATATGTCTGGCATATCATGATCGGGCAAAAGGTTCAAAAACACGATTTATTCGGGCAAAATCATAACATATTCGGGAATTCATACAAGTATATAATTTTCCACCGCGTTTATCATGGCAAAAATGTGCCTCCTATATGTCTGCATATTTTACACCGTATTCTGTATTTAATACTGTTTTTTATTCAGATGTGGAAATAAACTGGCAACTTGACTTAGACATACGTCTCATGTACTATGTTAGTCTAGGTTCTATACTCTGTGAACTGTACGCGCGTGCATACACCTTTCCCCCATACATCGCGTTAAGTGTGAACTGTATGCCCGTTGGATAATGTATGTATCAAGGTAAACAGGCATAAGGCTCGAAACAACAATGAAATGTAAGGAAGTAACAAAATGAGTATTGTATAATGGAAACCAAATTGGCAACAACAACGCCGACATTGATGATATGTTGATTATGGAATATATATTTAGATATCATCGTCATATCATATCAATAACATTTGAAAACATTTAATAGTCATTATATCACACTCTTTTCTTTGTTCCATTAACTATACGTGTCTATAAATGACAATTTCTTGCTTCTTCAGTGTATTTGATATTTCGATTTAGTAGATTGCTTCAAGATAATAGAGTAGCATTTAATAGTGTAACTAAATACTTATGCATGATAGATGGGTCGTATGTTATGGGTTAATTTACGGTGTTTAAACGTGTTCAACATGTTAAACATGTAAATGTTTTTTACAATTTAATTTTGTATGAAAAATGGTTGACACCAATGATTTTTGGAGAGCGCCCTCTTGTGTTTTAATGGCTCTTTTGTTAATGATAACAGGCTTTTTACTTAGTTGTTTGTAATTTTCTATACCTTTCGAGCATGGTGGAGTTACTAACTATTAGTTTGCTACGTTTAATATAGTGCAGGTTTTGGTTACTAAAGCTCCGGCTTACCAAAACTGTACTACCCTTTTAAGCATTGTCTGCTAACTCGTGAATAGTTACTACAGTATAGACTAAATGTTAATAGATTAGATGCAAACAGGGCTGGAGGGACCCTAACTATTGTAATGTAATAATAAGATATGATTTTATAGAGAAAAAAATAACCGAAGTTTGTTTTGTTTTGAAGTTAAGCATTAGCAAAACTCTTAGCAATACCATTGCAAAGATGTCAACAATAACCAAATAGTACTCGCTTTCAATGACTTTTAACTAATATACTCGTGATTAAACCGATTTTTGCGTTTTTCGAATGATGGTTTATTTCGTTTCACTCATTTAATGTCTGTGTTTGTGTCATGAAGAATGACAACAGTGACAATGATTATTGTGATGGTATTTATGATAATGATTATAATAATAATAATAATAATAATAATAATTATAATAATAATAATAATAATAATAATAATAATAATAATAATAATAATAATAATAACAATACTAATACTATTAATAATAAGAATATTAATGATAATAATAATAATAGTAATAATAATAATAGTAATGATAATAATAGTAATAATAATAATAGTAATAATAATAATAGTAATTATAATAATAATAGTAATACAAATAATAGTAATGATAATTATGATAATGAATAATAATGATGATATGAGCAAATAACAGTTATGATAATAATAACAATATGTGTGATGATTATGGTTATTATGATGAGGATGGCTTTTAATGATGGTGGTGATATAAATAAATAAATGATGAGGAAGATAAAAGTGACTGTAATGATGTTACTGATGGTGATGGTGATGATGATGTTGATGATGATTGCGATGACGATGATGATGATGATGATGATGATAATGATGAGGTTATAAATGCTGAATATGATGATGATGATGATGATGATGGTGATGATGATGATGATAATGATGGTGATGATGATGATGATAATGATGATGATGTTGATGATTATGGCGATGATTATGATGACGATGATGATGATGAGAATTATGATAATGATTATGATGATGATGATGATTGATAATAGCATTGATGATATCAATAACGAAGGTTGATATGTAGGATTGTGATGATTATGATGATTATGGTAATATCAACAATAAAAGTGATCAATTAACCTTGTCAAATTCAACCAAAAATACTTGGAGCTTTAATTTGTTCTAGTGTATACTTTGTATTTTAGCGTATGGTATCAGTATGATGAAATACGTTTTGATTTTAAAATGTCTCCCTAAATATGGAGATACTTATGATTTAATTCAAAATCGTTCCGGGGCGCTTTTCGACATTAGTCAAAAGCAATGGGCAGGAGGCGAGAATTGTTTGTTATCTTTACACTAGGTAATGCGGCGTTCTCACTGTCGTGCGATCAGTTACGAACGCCACGATTGGCCATTCGTAGCTGATCGTGGAACTTCTCTGAAATTTCAGGTTTGTATACGAGGTGATGCGAATCGATACGTTCTGGTGCGATTTGGTGCGCTTGGATGCGATATGGTCACGATTGGTCGATTTCAGGTGACACGATCTGTCACGATCTGGTCTCCCGTTCAGATACGATCATTTAGGTTTCGATAGGATTGTCCCGATTGAGTCCACGATTGGGTCACGATGTGACACGATCATCACGATCGGGGTCCCCGATTTTGGACGATCGGATACGTGCAGATACGTTCGGATACCTTCCGATACGTTCACCACGAACCGATGCGCTCTGTTGCGAAAGGATACGATTGTGGTCGCGATGTCTTTCACGATGAGGATCGAGAGTGGTCACGATTTGAGCTACGATTGGACCCCGACGGATATATATACAGCCCGACTGAACATGGACTTCATTATTTCTTGAACTTCTACAGGGTAAACACTATAACCCGCAACCATTAATGATGGCAGGAGTTGATGATGATGACAACATGACATTAATTTACAGTAGTACTGTACGCTTACATTATCGCAAGAGATGAATAAGACGAGCAGCAGCCAGACCAGCCACAATCCCAACCACAAAGGGCCAGGAGAGCTGCGACCATGGCTCACAGAGGAGAGGAGACAACAGCTTGCCCACTTCTCCAGTCTCCTAGACACCCAATTGAGGCTGGAAGATCCAATAGCATACCAAAAACTACACAATGTTAACACCACAGCTCTTCGATCAAGTCTTGCAGAGGGTGGCCACAACAATCGAGAAGAAACTCACCAGTTTCAGGCAACCCCTCTCACCTGGACTGAAACTGGCAGTGAGACTGAGGCACCTTGTCACTGGAAAGAACTATCGGACCCTTGCGTATGCCTTCAGGTGTGGAGTGTCCAGCATCTCAGAGATGGTTCCAGAAGTGTGCCAGGCAATTGTGCAAGCGTACAAAGATGAGGTGTTTATCCTATATACCTGTAACCCCTGAAGCCTGGACAGCAATATCTAACCAGTTTGAGCAGAGATGGACCATCCCCCACGCCATAGGGGCCCTGGATGGCAAACACATTGCTATCAATAAGCCACTGGCAGTCTGTACTACACTTACAAGGCTTTTTTCGTATACCACTCCTGGCTTTGTTGAATGCTTGGTGGAAAAATGACACATGTCAGATGCTCAGATATTTGGCGACTCTGAGCTGTTCAACGGCCTGGACATGCTGGAAGAGGAAGCCCTAGAACCCCCCCCCCCCCCCCCCCACCACCACCCCCACCCTGCCTTCTGGCAGCAAGCCCTGATGACTACCAAGACCTTCTTTATCCCGGGGGGTGACGCCTTCGCACTCAGGAACTACCTCATGAAGCCATGCGGCATTTGCTGCTGCTGCTGCTGCTGCTGCTGCAAAAGAGGCCACATTTCCGGCATCCACCGTCTCAATGTGAGGGATCAAAAATAGAGAACTTCTCCCACATCCACTTCTCTGTGCTGTTCATGTCAGTAATTGAATCTCCTCCTGACCCACTCATCCTGGCGCGTTTCTTCAGCCGGTCCCTCATGGTCCTCGTGCTAGTGTACCATATTTTAATCTTGGCTGCCTGTGCAGCCCAGAGATCCTCCTTCTGGGTGACATCCTTGAAACCCGCAAGACGTTTGCTGTAGAGGACCTCATTTTTCATGAGGAACTCGATGATCTCCTCTTTTTGCTTTTCAATAAAGGCAGTTACTGTTTTTCTCTCTCTTTGCTTTCTGGGTGGGGTGGTCTCCTCATCCTCCTCTGGTGCTGCCTCTGGCTGGACTGGTTCAGGCTCAGGGGTGGGATAGCCTGGCCCTTTCCCTTCTTGCGTCTTGTACCTTTGGGTGGCATCTCTCAAATGCTTCAAAATTACAAGCAAGAGCAAGTTGACAGTGACGATGTGCTCGTTTTAGGTGTAGATCGCTGAATGAGGCGCATTCAATCTTGTCCGGTATATATATGGGCGCGAGATCTCATAACAGATCGTGAACGTACGTGGAAAGCGTGACTAATCGTATCTACTCGCATTTACTCGTATCTACCCGTATCAACTCGTATCTGCTCGTGAGTCATTCGTGTTAGGTCGTGAACAATGGTACCCGACAGAGCGCCATAGATTGTGACAGATCGTGGGAGATCGCATCACATCTTAACAGAGCGTGGTGTTTGTCTTGTCCAAGGGTGATCCCGATCACCACGATTTAGAAGCACGATTAGATGCGCTTTGTTACGATCCAATACGATCCGATGCGATGATGACGATTGGTAATTAATCGTGTTGATCGTAGACATTTTTTGAACCGTTCCAAAAATTTCCTACGATCAACACGATTGTCACGACTGACCTTACGATCTGATAATATCTGATACGATCACCACGATTACATCACGATCAGCTACGAATGGCCAATCGTGGCGATCGTAACTAATCGCACGACAGTGGGAACGCCACATTAAGCAGTCGTGCTTTTTAATGAAAATATCACACATTATTCAAAAGCTCTCCATAGATAATCCCATTGTTGAAGTCAGCTCGAGAAACCCCCGATTTCCCTCTCTCTCCCTCTCTCTCCCTCTCTCTCCCAGGGTCGGTGTTTGCACTGACTGAGAGCGGAGAGAGGGAGAGGAACGGGGAATTCCCCTTGGAAGGATTATTGACCCACTAATCCCCCACTCCCCTACTAATCCCCTACTCGGCTACTCCCCTATCTCAACGGGAAAATCTACTTTTATCGAAGCCATCCTCTGAATGTTTGTTAACTTGACGTATATAGATAGTAATCTTGCCACTTTTGAACGTATCATTTATTCATCAATTCATTACTCAAATGTATCAGAATGTTCAGGCTTGATAATTTATAAACAATGCTCATTAACTATTGAGCTGATCTGTCCTGAGCTTTGGTCGATACAACAATGTAATTCAATTGAATGTCCTCGTTTCCACAACACTGCCCCGTTGCCCCGTTGTCTAGCCAAACGTTACGCAATCCTGCCTACTCGAGTGATGAGCAAGGAATAGGGCTTTTGTTATATTTCTGGGACCTGGTAAGGTGGTTATTTTAGGGGGTATAAAAGAGAAACAGGTGAGCAGTACGATACCATTCCATCCCAGAGATACCCATCTGTCAGTAGCCGTTTGCCTCAGAGTCTCGCGACTGCTTCGCTCTCCAAACTCGATCGATTAAACCTCCCTGAAACACTGCTTGACTCACTAGTGATGAAGACTCTCCTTGTTGGCCTCACCCTGGTCGCACTGACCAGTGCGTGTTGTAAGTAGAATCACTCAACCAGATTTACACTGAATCCAACAGTAATTCGCAGTATAGGTTTTCCCGTCCATGTTCAAACTATTGTTATTCTGTTTTTATAAATGTCTACTTCAATTTTGTCCCGAGAAGCCTAAAATAATATGTGTAAATGACAACTTCAATTTCGTCTTGGTCGATCAGTTTCACAAAAGTCCACTTAATTTAGTCGTTCGGCACACGTTATCGTAATTAAACAATTCTAATTCGTCGGTCACAGTTGCTGAAGACATCTACCGATGAATTTGAATTGCAATGGACGACGAATTTGTAACACATTACTAAATTGAGTGGACTTTTGTGAAATTAATCGACCAAAGACGAAATTGAAATTAATATTGGCATCATGTTTCTCGAGACGAAATTGATTGACACATTTTAAAAATCGAATGAAAATATTTGGACATGGACGGAATCGAATATAAATAATAATAAAATAATATTAATAATAAATTGTAATAATGATGAATATTGCTAAAATGATAACAATAATAAACCCAAACAAAACAAACAGTAACAGCACTGTTAATTTTAAATGAAGTATGAATGATTCATGATAGAAATTTAAAACAAAATCTGACATTAGATGTTGCTTTCAAGTATCGCCTGACGCCTTCCATGGTGGTGTATATGATACATGGTTTGCGGTTGCAGCATGTAAGAAGGGAGGTTTGGAGAGTTCTGAGAATTACTGTTGGTATTCTTTCTAGGATAGTCCTAAATACGACTGTGGTAGTCGTGGTAATTACTGAGGGAATTATTTCTTGAGCTTGTAGATCTAATAAGAGCTACCGCGCCGTTATAGTAATTGTAAAGGGTGGGTGGACAGGTACGAGTGAATCTGTTCGAAACGTCGTGCCCCTCCTACCACCCACTCTCTCTTCACAATAATACTGCAGCTGCTATTAATAATATGTATTATAATAATTATATAGCGCATAATATGTAAACATCTCAATGCGCTTTACAATCGAATTAATTGTCAAACTAACTAAGCTAAACAAATAAGCAAATGAACAGCAAACGCTACGAAATCTTAATACTCTACTTAATAAGGAACATTGTTGTGCATTTAAGAGGAGAGCATAACTGTTTTGAGAGTAAGTTTGAAAAAAAAACTATATCTGCGCTGTACTATTTATACAATGGTAGTATTTTTCATGTATGAGCTGAGGTCTATACAAAGTGCGATAACTATGATATTTATTTTGAACTATGATTTTCCATGTGGATCAAATAGTTTCGGGTCAAACTTTGGTCTACATTGTACTTCAAGAAGTTTTTTTTTGTATAAAATATGAATAATTTGAGATATATAATATATATATATAATCATGTAATGTAATATATTTCATTTAAATTTTTTCTAAACAAAATAAGTAGCATCAGATTATACACTAAACTTTTACTAAACTAAATGTTTACCCTAAACTTTTTGGCTGAAACATTTTGAATATCAATAAAAAAAAAAACCTTCCACTGCAGTGACACAATATACCTTTTGTCTGACTGTGTCACTGAGCACGTTTTTTGTATTGATAATGAAAAGGGTCTGGCGACACAGGGTTACCATCAATGGTTCTTTACAAATCCCCAAGCTGTGGGAATAAATAGAAATTTGATTGACATAACATATCGAGTCTCTCTTGCACTGCCGTACCCAGGATTTTGTTCAAGGGGAGGGGGAGGGGTTATTTCGTCGAGTTTTCTGAAGCAGACTAGGGCGAGACTACCCACTTGTTGTTTGATGTGTAATCGGAGGACGGCGGGGGGGGGGGGGGGGGGGGGGGTGGTTCCATAAAAGAATTTCGAAGCCGAGGCCAACAATTTTCCAGGCAGAGAACGAGATCTCCCCACAAATTTCGAGGCCGAGACCGACATCATTGGTTGGCAGTCCTGTAAGCAGGGGGGGGGGGGGGGGGGGGGGGGGGGTCTATCAAAATTATTTGAAGTCGAGACCGAGACCATTCTAAAATTGTCGAGGACGAGGCCGAGACCAAGACCAAAATTTAACAAATAAAAAAAATAAAAAATATCAGCAAAACTTTTTCGAATCCCAGATCGAGACCACTTGTGAAGTTGTGTCATTGTAGGCCGAGACCATTGATTATGATAGTCGAGAACGCTAAAAGAGTAGACTCGAGACCGGTTTAAAAAAAATAATAATACAAAAATAAATAAATAATAATAATAATAATTGTTTCCTCAAAGGGGGGAGGGAGGGGGTTAAACCCCACCCCCCCCCCCCTTATCGCCTCATCAAATAATGACCTTGACATTCTACATTTAATGTGCTCCCAATATGTGCAATTTCACTGTCAGAGTATAAAGTGTAACGGTCAAAATAGTCTAATGAAGTGAAGATATCATAAAAGCTCTGACATATGTGAATCCAACACATATATATGTGTGTGGGACTACATTATTGAGAATTGTATGATAAGTTAAATTGATTATAAAAATAGAACGATAAATATTATTCTTATTGTTATATTATTATTTATCGCCAATTCTTGTATATAATACAGAGATCATCTTAGGGAACATTTGAGGATGTGTTTTATCCGCATAGTCAAATTAAAGTTTAAAGTAAATGTCACTAGGCTATTGCGTGTTAAACCTCTCAATCAACAAATAATTTCTAGATTTGTGATTAAATACTCTTTCAAATGTTACCACTTTAAACCTAGTTGGCATTTTAATAATCGAGAAATAGCTATTCGAAAACAGTAACAAAGCACTAATTTGGGACAAAAACATAATACAAGGACGTGTTGTAGCATGGAAACCGTTCGGACGAGCGGACTAAAACATACAATTTGGGATGTGTAAGCCTACAAAATTCCAGCAAATGTGATGCGGTTGCGATGAATAATTTCCAACATTCTGGTTGACAGGGAATAGTGGAGGCGGCGAATCGGGCGATGTTTGTGGCTCGACGGTAAAGAGCCTTGCCTGTGACATCCGGGACCTGTACTACAACGGTAAAATCGACCTGCTCCCCGTCCAGTCAATTTTAAGTGAGAGTGTTGGAGCCGACCCTCTCTCCAACATCGAGGACACCTGTAACGGACAGCAAGCACGGCGTTCCAGGTATGCGCTTTATCTTTAATTTAATTTAATTTCGATAATCTCCACAAATTCGAATAAAAACATACACAAATGACAAAATTAGCACAATATAAGTATGTAATATGTGGGAAGTTCATTGCGTAATACAGCTGAACAAGAATATTAAGAGGCAAAATATGTTTTAGCCTATTTATAACACCTATTGCTTTACTTATTTTACAGCATTATACCATCGATATGATTCTTCCATATCAATTTATCGTCTGTAATTACACCTAGACATTTACTAGTAGTTGAATGAACTACAAGAATTTTTTTTTTTTTTTTTTTTTATTTATACAAATATATTAACATATTTTCTACAATATTTTTAGTTTGGGGTTTAAAAAGCATACAACATGTTTTTATCAACATTTCGCTTGAGCTTATTTGAAATGAACCAATCATTCGCAAAGCGGATTTCTTCATTAGAAATATAACAAAGATTATTAACATTATTACCAGACAAGAATATATTTGTGTCATCAGCAAAAGTAATAATATGGAGTCATTTACTAACAAATTGAAGGTCATTTACATGTAAAAGAAAAAGCAAAGGTCCCAAAACGGATCCTTATGGTACTCCAATATTAACATTGTGATAGTCAGATGAAATACCATTCAAATATACATATTGCACTTTATTAAACAAATTACTTTAAAACCAATCCAAGGCGGTTCCTCTAATGCCATACTTTTCCATTTTTTTAAATAGAAATAGTATGATTAATGCAATCGAATGACTTGGACAAGTCTAAGAACAAACCAATTGATATGTGTTTATTTTCAAATGCTTGGGCCATAGTATTAAAACTATCCATTAAAGCCAAATATGTAGAATAGCCTTGCCTGAATCAAAATTGTTTGGAGTATAAAAAAATGTGTGTATAAAATATTCCATTAAAGGGGAGCACCAAGCAAATAACAACACTTAATTATATGTTTGGTACTGTTTTGTGATATCAAATTTATACCCAACATTTTGCAAAGGGTTGTGTAATTCAAAAACAATGCAATTAATAATACAACCACTAGGGTACCACCACCCAAAAATAATATTCTTATTATAGAAAGGTACCATCTTTAGTATTCCATTCCTTCAACAAGTTCACAAAAACATGTTTTCAGAAAAAAATATATAATTGGAAAACGCATCACCATTCTCAACCATGCGTTCATGCGGTCTGAATTGCGTAGACTATATGCGTGCAGCGCCAGAGCGCACTGTGCAGAGCGAATGAATCATCCGGGAATCTATTGACGTACGCGTGAAAGCATTGGCGCACTCGCAAATGCTTGGCCCGTATGGAACCAGGAAATAGCAGTGGTTCCGTAAGTGGTGGAAATTGATTGCTTTGTTTATGAATTACACAACCCTTTGCAAAATGTTGGGTATCTGTTTTATATCACAAAACGGTACCAAAACATATAATAATGTGCCTGGTGGTCCCCTTTAAGGAACCATTATTATTTCATGCTTCCGTACGCGCCAAACATTTGCGAGTGCGCCAATTATATTCACGCATATGATTGGAGACAATAGAACCCCGGACGATTCGTTCGCTCTGGACAAAGGTATAGTTTGTACATGCAGACCCATGAACGCATACTTTAGAATAGTGATGCGCTTTCCAAAACAAAAAAATTCTGGAAACATTTTTCTGAACTTGTTTATGGAATGGACTACTAAAGATGTTACCTTTCTTTTTTAAGAATATCATTTTTGGGTGGTGGTACCCTTAAATTAATTATAAATAAGTTTGGCGGCTTGATCTCTTCTGTTTGAACATGGTGTTGTAGATAGACATGTCATTGACGGCACAGAAGTTAAGTACCTTTTCATTCCTATCATTGACCTTGCCGTATCCATAGTTGCCAAGACACTTTCCCAGTTTGAGCGATCTTCTCCAACTTTGCCATTGAAGTCTCCCATGATGACAAGCAAGTTGTTTGTATTGGTTGATATAGAATTTGTCTACCTTTTCCTCAGTGGTTGCCGTGTTAGGATGAGTGCTACATTATTTGTTCTTATATAACAATAAGATAATATTAATTGTATAAACTCTTTGATAAAAAAATCTTCTCTTAACGAACATTATCATGACAAGTGATCTATTCAAACCCTGTTTCCCTTATATTTTCATTAATTTTTATTTCCATCCGTCATATTTGTTTGTAGCTACTTAGAGGCCCCAGGAGGCTCCGTGTGCCTGGGAGCAGGTATCCTGCGATATCTCAAAGCCCTGGCCGAACAAGGATACATAGTCCAGGTTAGTGTAACATGACAGTGGACCATCTGAGTAGTGGACCAAATGGTTATAGACCAAATAGCAAGTTACCGATTTGGTTAATCAGAGAGTCGCTCACAAATTATAAAGTATGATGAAGATGGATAAATGTAATGAAGTATAGTTCTGTATAATACTGGCTCATAAGTTTATCACTGGCTACATTGCTTGATCCAATACATTATGGGCAGAGTGTCTCCGCTAAACTGTATGGTACGGATGTCGGTACGTTTGGCTACCTACAACTACGTTTAACTACGTTCAACTACGTGCAAACAACTATCAATAATGAAAGTGTTCCAGTAACCTTGTCCAATTCAACCAAAACAACTTTGAGCTGTATTCTTTTTTCTAGTGTATACCTTGATTGTTGGCGTAGTATCAGCAGGGGCGTCGATCCGTTTTTGCGATTGGGGGGGGGGCGAAATTTGAAAAAAAAAAATCCAGAGTGACCACTGAGAGAGCTAAAAGCCCCACATTGGCATGCCCGGAAGTTTTATTATGCGCTCATTGAAAGTGTCTTGATGGCTCGAAGACCTGACTTGGGGGGGGGGGGGGGCACCCACATTTGGGGACAATAATGGGGGTCCAGGGGTTGGAGCCCCCGGAAGCTTTTAGGTTTCAGACATGTGCAACTCCTATCATGGGTGTTAAAATTGTATAAAATAGTGAACCTACTCGTAATGTATTTTAAAGGGCATAGCGAGGAAAAGATTGAGCCTTGCATGAGATGGATCCACGTGATCCTGTATACTATAGAGCCATCAATATAGTCTAGGGCATTGGGCTCCCATGAAACTAAGCAATGGCGTCTACAACTTCTCAAAAGTGGAGGAGAGACATTGCGAGGAAGCGAAGCGACCGAGCGGGGGAGGGTGTGGGAGGGGGTGTCCCCCTCCCACAGTATAGGGAACTTTTGTATTTTTGGGCGTGAAATTGTGCGATTTGGTGCACACCTGAGACAGAAATTTCACGTAATATGAAGTATATAAGTATGGAACCAAACATACATAATGACAAAGGGAGGGGAACAATCTCCTCCACTTTAAAATGTGGGGGACATGATATTCCAATTTGATTTGTGTTCAGCGCATATGGACCGAATTGACTGAAAGGTATATTTCAGATTATTTTATTTTCTGTGACGGTGTGCTATCTATAGATGAGGGTTTAATAAACTTCGTTTGAGGTGTGCGTTTGAGAAATTACACTGCCCAACACATTTCGAAAGGTGAGTTCCCGCAACCAAAATGAAACTTGCAATATGAGAAACTGTATGCGCGCGAAGCGCGCGGCAAAAAAGAGATTTACAGTCCTTTTCAAACTAAAAAACGGCTATTTTGAAGATTAATTATTGATAAATGTGTCTTTCCGTAAATATTTAGTTTTTAACGAAGGTGAGCGCTATTGCTGGTGGCAGTCATGGTCATTCGTCTTACCACTATTAAATCCGGAATTTGACGTAATTTGTTTGGTATATTAAAGTTGCGCGGACAAGACATAATAGAGGGCCGGGGAAAAAATTACTCAGCCGCGCCATGACAGTCAACTAGGCTAGAACGAACGTGCTGCTAAAAGGGGATACCATTATTTTGTACAGACGGCGCGTCTCGTGCGTAGCGCGCGTAATATGACTAGCGTCCTCTATTTTTCCTTGTCCGCCCCACTTTAATCCTCGTGACAGCGTGCTAATTTTCCTAAATATTTCGTTTTTTAATGAAGGTGAGCGCTATTGCTGGTGGCAGTCATGGTCATTCGTCTTACCACTACCAGGGCCAATCGGTTGACTTGCAGGCGGTTGAAGAAATTGGATGGGATTCCCACCAAGCTTGGATGGACCTGTGTGCCTCCTCCGGGGGCATCGAAAATACTGGGCCATGGGACGCGGCGCACTACTATGTCCATACTCACTGCACCATTGAAGATGGCCCGGCAGGAGGCGGCGGAGGCGGTGGAGGAGGTGGTGGGGAGGACGGGCAGGGGTGGCAGGATCAAATGCAGTGAGAGAGTGTGTTTCTGCATGGTCTGATTTGTCATTTCACATTGGGGACTCACTTGTGGGCGTTTATCATGAACACTTTTGTTTTGCTTTTTGCTTTTCAGGTAAAAATGGGAAAGATGATATTCGGACAAACGTCCACCCCCCCCCCCCCCCCGCCCCCTACTGTATTCTGTATTTTACACTGTTCGTTTATTCAGATGTGGATATAAACTTGAAACTTGATTAAGACATACTGTATGTACAGGCACAAGGCTCGAAACAACACTGAGATTTAACGCATACGAGATGGAAATAAATTTGTTTCTTTGTTTTTATTAAGGAAGTAACAAATTAATCATAATGGAAATCAATTTGGCAACAACAACGCCGACATTGATGATATGTTGATTATTGAATATATAATTATTTTGATGTCATTGTCATATAATATCGATAGCATTTGAAGATATTTAGTAGTCATTGTATTCATTAACTATGCGTGTTTAAAAATTGTAAATTTCTTGCTTCTTCAATGTGTTTGATATTTCGATTTAGTTCATTGATTCGAGATAAGAAAGTAACATTCAATAGTGTAGCTCAACAATATTTTACATGATAGATGGATCGTATGTTCTGGGTTTATTTAAGTTTGTGTTTTCAACGTTCCCAATACGTCAAACATGTACATGTTTTAAAGGATGTAGTTCACTATATTAGTGAGTTTCATGTATATAGGACACAAAGCAGTCAACTATATCGTTATAAACCTGTGCGTGTAGATACACCCTAAACATCTAAACTACTGATAATTGATGTTGAAAAATGAAAAGCATGTTTAATCTGGTAGGGGGATAACATTCAATACAATTCATGACTAATATATTTGTTTAACTTTCGGTAAAGTTTACCAGACCCTATAGGCTATCTTGTTTAATCATAATAAAACATAAATCGTGCAAAAGAAACAGGGTATAGTCATAGATGAACTCATATAAATAGAGGAGGCGATACAAAAAAAAAGTCGATAAAAAGGCGATACAAAAAGCAGAAGTGTCACTTTTGGTGGGTGATGTCGTCTTCCATAATTAATTAATATTTCCATTGGTAGTTTGCCATCATCCTTCTGTACATTATTGTAAATTATGTATCATGATGTTTACGATAATGATTATAATAATAATAATATTGATAATGATAATAATAATTCAGATGAGAATCATGGATGATATGAAAAATAATAGTTATGATAATAATGATCATATGTGTAATGATGGTACTGATTATGGTGATTATGACGATGATGATGATACAGATTATGATGAGGATGATGATGATGATGATGAGGACGATGATAAAGATTATGATGATGATGATGATACAGATTATGATGAGGATGATGTCGATAAAGATTATGATGATGATGAATATGATGATAATGAGGATGATGATAAAGATTTTGATGAGGATGATGTCGATAAAGATTATGATGATGATGATGATGATGATGATGATAAAGATTTTGATGAGGATGATATCGATAAAGATTATGATGAGGATGATGTTGATAAAGATTATGATGAGGATGATGTCGATAAAGATTATGATGATGAT